>MU726184.1:3122-24648 GCA_026770625.1 Nicotiana glauca | reverse complement strand
CCCGGCTAGGGAAGAAGAAGTTGTGGATGTCAACGCCATGAAAGAGGAGATGTATAAATTGAAGCAACAGATGGCTGAAATGTACCAAGCTTGGGCAAAGGGACACCCACTGCCAGCCTACCCCGCTAACCCTGCCTACATCCCACCATTAGCTCAGCCACAAGATCATGCTACAGTTAATTGCTCTCCGGCCTACCCTACCTACCAGCAATACTATGGAACTACTTCCCAAACACCACCACCTCCACCACCCAAACAAATCCCATGCCCTCCACCTCCAACCACTCCCGTGATTGTGGCTCCTCCACCCGCCGCATTACAGAGATCTTCTAGTGAACCCCTGTTCCAAACTCAGGAAACCCACTATTACCCACCTAAACCTACCTTCAAAACTCCAGAACCATACCCTTACACTCCCCGTCTTGATATCTCAGCTAAAGAAGAGAAGCCTCCTAAAAACCCTGAGCAGGAGGAGATGATACGAAAGGTAAAAAGCCTAGAGCAATCGTGTAGAAATATGCAGGGTCTAGGAGGACAAGTCAGTGTGGCCTATAAGGACTTGTGCTTGTTTCCTAATGTCCAGTTGCCTGCAGGATTCAAATTACCCAAGTTTTATCTGTATGACAGACATGGTGACCCAGTAGCCCATCTGCGGGGATTTTGCAGTAAGATGAGAGGCGCTGGGGGAAGGGATAAATTATTAATGGCATACTTTAGTCAAAGTCTCCGTGGCGCTTCTTTGGAATGGTACACGCGGGAAGATCATGCTCGATGGTACACCTGGGATGATTTGGCCTAGGCATTCGCAGGCCACTTTAAATATAATCTAGAGATTGTCCCGGACCGGCTATCATTGACCAAAATTAAGAAGAAGCCAGGGGAAAGATTCAGAGAGTACGGTTTTCGGTGGAGAGAACAGGTCGCAAGAGTTGATCCTCCAATGAAGGAAAGCGAGATGGTTGATTATTTCGTACAGGCTTTGGAGCCTACTTACTATGGTCATCTGGTGTCGGCAGTTGGAAAAACTTTTAATAAGGTAGTGAAAATGGGAAGTATGGTGGAAGAGGGTCTCAAGTCCAACAAAATTATGAGCTACTCGGCGATTAAAGCAACTACCCAGGCCATCCAAAGCGACACTGGAGGGGTATTGGGAAAGAAGAAGAAGGAAGATGTTACAGTAGTGGAATCAAGAGCTTGGTCCAGGGGTCCATCATCATATTATCACCAACCACGCCCCCATCCCCAAACCTACCCACACAACGCATATGGCCCGCCACAACACTACTATCCACCTCCTGCCCCCCATTTCTCCGTCCACCATGCCCAAACATACCCCCAACCTCAGGCGCCATGGCGTGCACCCACCCCACAAAATACTTACCATACTCAAAATACCTACCCACCTCCGAGAGCCTACAGAAACCCCACTGGACCCAGTTTTCGACCCAACCCTGTTTCTAAAAATGATAGGCTACAGAAGAAGAAAACTTTCACTCCATTAGGAGAGTCCTACACAAGCTTATACCACAAATTGAGACAACTGGGCATGTTAAGTCCGATTGAACCCAAAATACCAAATCCTCCCCCAAGGAACCTGGACCACTCGGTGAGTTGCGAGTATTGCTCGGGTGCCCCGGGGCATGATACAGAGAAATGCTGGAATTTGAAAACGGCCATCCAGGAGCTCATTGATACCCGCCGAATTGAGGTGCAGGCTCTAGAGACACCTAACATCACTCAGAATCCATTGCCAACCCATCATGAGACTCATATGATTGAGTTAGTGCAAAAAGGGGAATATAAGAAGCCGTCACAAACCGTGATGATGATCAAGGCTAGTGAAGACAGGTCACATGAGAAACCAACCAGTGGGAGAGAATTGATCAAGGAAGGAGAGACAGTTAGAAAACCAGTGGGGGTGATAAAGAAGGAGTTGTTGAACAGTGATGTAGTAAAACAAGAGCCAGTAAAAGTGATGGTACCAGGAGCAGTCAAGCCCATTGTAATCCTGAGAGGGGCTCACATGGAGTCGGTTATCATTAAGCCAGTGACTCAATTGGCAATAGTCAGTGAAAAGGTCGTCCCATGGAATTACGGCCGAGTGACTGTGACGTACAAAGGGAAGGAAGTTAAAGAAGAAGTTTGTGAAACCCATGGGCTTACTCGTTCAGGGAGATGCTTCGCCCCTGAGGAACTGAGAAAAGCTAAAGCAGCCAAAGATAATCCAGCACCAGTAAAAAGGGCCGTAACTGAAGAAGAAGCAGAAGAATTCTTGAAAAAGATAAAGGCGCAAGATTATTCCATTGTAGAACAGTTGAGAAAGACTCTGGCGTAGATCTCATTGCTATCTTTATTGATCAATTCAGATGAGCACCGCCGGCCGTTGATGAAGATTCTGAATGAAGCCCATGTTCCTAATAAGATCTCAGTGAATCATCTGGAGAAAATAGCAAATAAGATTTTCGAGGTCAACAGGGTTACATTTTCTGATGATGAGCTGCCTTTGGATGGCACTGAGCATAATATAGCGCTCTACCTCACGGTGAAATGTGAAGACTCAGTGGTCACCCGGGTGCTGATTGACAACGGGTCCAGTGCAAACATTTGCCCTCTATCCACCCTGGAAAAGATAGAAGTGGATAGTGAGAGGATCCACAAGAATAGCATTTGCGTGCGGGGATTTGATGGAGGAGTAAAGGACACAGTCGGGGATATTGTGTTGGAACTGACAATAGGACCAGTTGAATTTATTATGGAGTTCCAGGTGCTCGACGTGGCTGTTTCTTACAATATCTTGCTAGGCCGACCTTGGATTTATGCAGCAAAAGCAGTGCCATCTACCTTGCATCAGATGATCAAATTCGAGTGGGACCGGCAGGAAATTATTGTGCATGGGGAGGATAGTTCGTGTAATACCATTATGCCTTTCGACGAAGCTGAGGACGACAAAGGTCCATAGGTTTACCAAGTCTTAGATACAGTATCAGTTGCAAAAATCCCGGAAGGAAGTGTATTCATGTGCCCAGGGTAGCTGCTGCATCTGTCATGGTGGCTTCGGAAATGATAAAGAATGGATTCTTACCTGGAAAAGGCTTGGGTGCTTCGTTGCAAGGAATCATACAACCGGTATCTCTTCCTGGAAACCTGGATACTTTTGGGTTAGGCTTCAAGCTCACTACTGCTGACATAAGGCGAGCTAAGAAGATGAAAAGGAGAGCATGTACCCTTCCAAAACCCATACCCCGCCTTTTCCGTTCCTTTGTCCGGCCTGGTACTAAGAGGCTCCCAGCAACGGTAATGCCTCATTCTGTGGTGATGAAACCCGACAAGGAGCTGATTGAGAGGTTTGAGAAGCTGTTTGACGATGTGAATATGGTGGAGGCAGGCGAAGGTCCGAGCAAGGCAGATGTGCAGTTCGTGGGGCCCCATGCAAAGCTTAATAATTGGGAAGCTACTCCTCTTCCTACCCGGAGGGAGTCGTGGTAGTTAGTTTTGATTTTCCTTTCAGTTTAATCTGGATTATTTCCAAGGTTGTAATTCGGATGCTATGTTCCGTCCGTTTGGATGAGTTAAACCTTGTTATCTTACAATTTTAATGAAATGCAATTTCCTTCCTTTTTCATTCCTGATAGCCTTTATTTTGTCTTTCTTTTCTTTCTTGTACAGTCTCTTTTATGCTAGTTTCACTGATGTGTCATGCATGAGGAGTCTTCGGCCTAGTCTTGACCACCAATCTAACCCCTAAATAATAAAAGAAATTGAGTGTGATGACGAGGTAGAATATGATGATGAGGAAGCCTTTGAAGAAATCAGTAAAGAATTAAGCCAATTTGAAGAAAAACCCAAGCCTAATCTGAACGACACAGAGGCAATCAATTTAGGGGACTAGGAGAATGTACGGGAAACAAGAATAAGTGTCCATTTGGAGCCTCCACTCAGAGAAGAGATAATCAAAGCATTGCTTGAGTACAAAGATGTTTTGCATGGTCATATGACGATATGTCGAGTTTAAGTACCGATTTGGTGGTCCACAAATTGCCCACCGACCCAGCATGCCCTCCTGTCAAGCAGAAGCTGAGGAAATTTAAAATAGATATCAGTGTGAAAATCAAAGAAGAGGTCACCAAGCAGTTTAATGCGAAAGTCATCCGGGTCACTCGGTATCCCACCTGGTTAGCTAGTGTTGTGCCTGTGCCAAAGAGGGATGGAAAGACCAGAGTGTGCGTTGATTACCGTGATCTCAATAAGGCGAGTCCAAAAGACAATTTCCCACTGCTAAACATCCACATATTGATTGTCAATTGTGCTAAACATGAGATTGGTTCCTTCGTGGATTGTTATGCGGGCTATCACTAGATTTTGATGGATGAGGAAGATGCGGAAAAGACGGAATTCATCACGCCTTGGGGGACGTATTGTTATAGGGTCATGCCATTTGGGTTGAAGAATGCAGGGGAAACATACATGAGGGCGATGACCACTATGTTCCATGACATGATACATCAGGAAATTGAAGTCTATGTAGACGACGTGATCATAAAGTCAAGGAAGCAATGTGACCATGTCAAGGACCTGAGGAAGTTTTTCCAGAGGCTCCGCAGGTACAACCTCAAACTTAATCCAGCGAAGTGTGCATTTGGAGTTCCGTCGGGGAAGTTGTTAGGGTTCGTGGTAAGTCGACGCGGTATTGAGTTAGACCCGTCCAAAATCAAAGCCAATAAGGATTTACCGCCGCCAAGAAGCAAGAAAGAGGTGATGAGTTTGCTTGGCAGGTTGAATTATATTATCAGGTTCATTGCCCAGCTCACGACAACTTGCGAGCCTATCTTTAAGCTGCTAAAGAAAGACGCTGCGGTCAGATGGACGGACGAATGGCAGGCAGCATTTGACAAGATTAAGGAATATTTGGCCAGTCTGCCTGTGTTGGTCCCGCCAGAGCCGCGAAGACCATTGATCCTTTATCTGACAGTTTTGGATAAATTTGTTGGCTGTGTACTGGGGCAGCACGACGCCATAGGAAAGAAAGAGCAGGCAATTTACTACCTCATCAAGAAGTTCACATCTTATGAGGTAAAATACACTCAGCTTGAGAGAACGTGTTGTGCTTTAACCTGGGTAGCGCAGAAATTGAAACATTACTTGTCATCGTATACCACCTATCTCATCTCTTGGTTGGACCCATTGAAATACATTTTTCAGAAGTCCATGCACACGGGGAGGCTAGCAAAGTGGCAAATCTTGCTTACAGAATTTGATATTGTCTACGTGACCCGTACTGCGATGAAAGCACAAACGGTGGCTGATCATCTAGCCGAGAACCCAGTTGATGATGAATAATACGTACTTCCCTGATAAGGATACAATGCATGTTGAGGAATTAGAACAGACGAGAAGCCAGGATGGAAACTGTTCTTTGATGGGGCTGCCAATACCAAAGGCGCCGGGATAGGAGCGGTACTCATTTCTGAGACAGGGAAACACTACCCTGTTACAGCTCAACTTTGTTTCTATTGCACCAATAACATGGCTGAATACGAGGCATGTATTTTGGGTTTGAGGTTGGCTATAGACATGGGTGTCCAAGAAATCTTGGTCATGGGTGACTCGAATCTTCTGGTGCACCAGATTCAGGGAGAATGGGAGACACGAGACTTAAAGCTCATACCGTACCAGCAGTGTTAGCGTGAACTTTGTCAACGGTTTCAGTCAATAGACTTCAGGCATATTCCAAGGATTCATAATGAAGTTGCCGACACTTTGGCCACTTTGGCGTCAATGTTGCATCATCCTGATAAAGCTTATGCGGACCCGTTGCAGATTCAGGTCCGAGATCAGCATGCCTATTGCAACATGGTAGAAGAACTTGATGGTGAGTCGTGGTTCCATGATATCAAAGAATACCTCAGGATGGGAGTATATCCGGCATAGGCCACAGGGGATCAAAAGAGAGCAATTCGACGCTTGGCAAGAGGATTTTTCTTCAGTGGGGGAGTGTTATACAAAAGAACTCTAGATCTTGGCTTATTAAGATGCATGGATGCTAAGCAGGCTATAGTTATCATGACCGAGGTACACGCGGGAGTTTGTGGACCTCATATGAGTGGATATGTGTTAGCAAAGAAGATTCTTCGAGCAGGTTATTATTGGCTTACTATGGAACGGGATTGTATCAGGTACACGGAGATTTGATTCATTCTCCACCGTCCAAACTGCATACAATATCGGCACCATAGCCCTTCGTTGCTTGGGGAATGGATGTCATTGGGCCGATCGAGCCAGCGGCGTCAAATGGGCACATGTTTATTCTGGTAGCCATTGATTATTTCACTAAGTGGGTTGAGGCGAAAACTTTTAAATCTGTGACCAAGAAGGCAGTGGTCGATTTCGTGCATTCAAATATCATCTGTCGGTTCGGAATCCCGAAGGTAATCATCACGGACAATGGTGCCAATCTCAACAGCCATCTAATGGCGGAGACATGTCAGCAGTTTAAGATCACGCACCGCAATTCAATCCCATAACGTCCTAAGGCAAATGGAGCTGTCGAAGCAGCTAATAAGAACATCAAGAAGATACTTCGGAAAATGGTGGAAGGATCCAGGCAATGGAATAAGAAGTTACATTTCGCCTTGTTAGGCTACCGCACTACTGTTCGCACTTTAGTAGGGGCAACTCCTTATTCATTGGTATACGGTACGAAGGCCGTAATACCCACAAAGATTGAGATCCCATCCCTTCGAATTATCGCCGAGGCAGAAATCGATAATGTTGAATGGGTCAAAGCCCGCTTGGAACAACTGAGGTTGATTGATGAAAAGAAATTGGTAGCAGTATGTCACGGACAGTTGTACCAACAGAGAATGGCAAGAGCATATAACAAGAAAGTGCGTCCGCGAAAGTTTGAAGTAGGGCAATTGGTGTTGAGACGTATCCTACCTCATCGGGCTGAAGCAAAAGGAAAGTTCGCCCCCAACTGGCAGGGGCCATTTGTTGTAACCCGAGTATTGTCCAATGGCGCATTATATTTGACAGATGTGGAAGGAAAATGTGTAGAAATGGATATCAACTCGGATGCAGTCAAGCGATACTATGTATGATTTCTTTGTCTAACTGTACTTAATTGTATTTGGCATATTTTTGAGATTGAAATGACGAAGGCGTTTTGTTCTGCTATCCAAACACTTTATCCTTTGTTACCCCTTTTGAGCTGTATTTTATTTTCTTCGTACCCCTCTTTCGGAATCAATAACAAAATGCGGAAGTACTAGTAAGGAAGATCAACGGAGAAACAAGAAGAATAGTCCAAAAGAAAAGAAAAAGAAAAAGAAAGGAAAAGAAAAGAAAAAGAACAGAAAAGAAAAATGAAGAAAAGAAAAGAAAAAAAGGAAATGAAAAGAAGAGAAAAGAAAAATGAAGAAAATAAAATAAATGAAAAGAAAGAAAAGAAGATCGCAACAACGGAGTAATTCTATGACCTGAACTACGTTTGACTTGATCCCGAAAGGGTACGTAGGCAGCCTCTCTGAGGTTCAGTCACACCAAAATAAAATCCAAAAGTTGCCCAAGAAAGAAACTGGGGCAAAAGTTGTGGTTGTTGTGGGAAATCTGATTCCGAAAGTTGAAATTTTTACCCCCTGTTGAATTGTTTTGAGCCTTTATACCCTTATTTCTAACCCCATCCAAAAGCCTGCATTATGGTCCAAAGAAAGACCTTCTGATCAATCTTCAGGAAGTGCCAATACGAGCAAGTAAAGTGATTCATGTCATGGGCAATACTCAGGTACAAGAAGAAAATTATGAAAATGAGAGAGTCTTAGTGGTGAAAACCCTCACGGGCACCGTGAGGCGACGTGAGCTGAGAGAAATAAAAAATGAGAGAATCTTATTGGTGAAAACCCTCATGGGCACTGTAAGGCGAAGTGAGTTGAGAGAAATAAAAAATGAGAGAGTCTTACTGGTAAAAACCCTCACGGGCACCGTAAGGCGAAGGTGAGCTTTTCAGATGGGCAGATGAGACAAGTCTGTGGTTGAAAGCTGCTCAAAACATGTCAAGACGAGAGAGGTTTGGGTTTTGGTGAAAGTTAGGCTATGGAAGTCCGGAACAGCTAATGTAGCAATCGAAAGCTGATTGGTTGGACAGACTTGGCTGGTTAATCCAAAATGCATCGCACGATCAATGGTACCAACCGTTCCACTAAGATAAGTCCTATCCTCTTCTCTTCATTACAAATCATCCGTTTCGGAGTCTTTCTATCCTTAACCGTCAAGGTCATTGCATTTCATTCTTTTGAAGTCTGTATGTAAGATGTTTCAATGTCAGTTTGGTTCAAAAAACCAAAAGGAAGGATGTCAAGGCTAACTACCAGTTTCCTAGTTGTACAACACAAAAGGGCCGGAATATATCAAAGATGTCAAAAGAAAAGTAAGACATGAAGGACCCCTGGAAGTTCCATCAGTGGGTTAATCAGACAATTGTGGGAGCGAAGCAAAGTTTCAAATTGAGGGGTCAGAAACACAAGTACAGTAATACGGGATAGAACACTTGGGTCATCAAAGTCAGGGGTTGAAATGCAGTCAGGAAGTCGAGGAGGTTCAAGGCAAGTCCAGGGAAGCAGGTCGGAGTAAAGCCTGAGTAGCAAGGACATACCCAGCAAGAATGCGAGCAACTAACCACCATTTTATATTAACAAATTGTTCTTTGGTTGAGACAGGGACAGAAAATTTTCTTTGTTTGTCTATTTTGTTGCAAGCAGGCGCCCACCTGAAGAACAAGGGAATACATTTCAAGCGTCAGCAATCAGGCGTCCACCTGGAGAATAAGGGAAGTCCAATTCAAAAATTTTGCCTTTTAATAATATTTGGCAACATGATGCGCCCAGCCGTCAAACTGGGGCAGAAAATTTTTCTTTATTTGTCTATTGTGTTAAAGTCAGGCGGCCACCTGGAGAACAAGGGAATACATTTCAAGCTCAGCAGTTAGGCACCCACCTAGAGAATAAGGGAATACCTTTTAAGTTTCAGCAGTCATGCACCCACCTGGAAAATAAAGGAAGTACAATGCAAACTTTTCAAGTTTTAATATTTGGTAACATAACACGCCCAGTCATCAAACTGGAGAAGGATATTTTCTTTGTCTATTTTTTTTGAAGTCAGGCGCCCACCTGGAGAACAAGGGAATACATTTCAAGTTTTAGTAGTCAGGCGCCCGCCTAGAGAATAAGGGAATACCTTGCAAGTTTCAGTAGTCAGCCGCCCACCTGGAAAACAAGGGAAGTACAATTCAAATTTTAGCTTTCAAGTTTTTGATATTGGATAACATGATGTGCCCAACCACCAAACTGGGGCAGGAAAATTTCCTTTGTTTGTCTGTTGCAATCAGGAGCCCACCTGAAGAATAAGGGGATACTTTTCAAGTTCAGCAATCAGGAGCCCACCTGGAGAATAAGGGAATACTTTTCAAAGTCCAGCGATCAGGAGCCCACCTAGAGAATAAGGGAATACTTTTCAAGATCAGCAATCAGGAGCCCACTGGAAAATAAGGGAATACTTTTCAAGTTCAACAATCAGGAGCCCACCTGGAGAATAAGGGAATACTTTTCAAAGTCCAATGATCAGGAGCCCACCTGCAAAATAAGGGAATACTTTTGAAGATCAGCAATCAGGAGCCCGCCTTAAGAATAGAGGTATGTATGTAGTCAAGCATCACTCGAAGGAACGACAAAATATCTCCAATCACAATTCAAGGAAACAACACAAGAGTTCCAGTGGAAGAATACAAGTTCAAGGCAACACAAGAGCAAGTTAGAAGACATAAATAGGACCTTTTTGTAATTCATAGATCATAGCTTAGGCTAGCTTCTTTTTATTTTAATACGGTGTAATAAGGAGGTCAGCGAGCAGTAGCAGCAGCAACAGCAATGAAATCACAGCTCCAGGTAGTCCCAGCTACCAAACCTTCCTGAACTACACTGACCTGATTCCTTTTTAGCCAAGGATATGTAGGCAACCTCTGAAGCAGGGTGCGGTCAACTCTTTTAAAAATGCTTCACACGGAATATTTGAACGGGCAAAAATCGCTCGTTTCCGCTCACTTATCTTTGCACGAAAACTCTTTGTGTTTTCGGGCAAAGAGGGGCAGCTGTGAGCACGTGATTTTTGCCCTAAGCTAATTATTCCCAAAATTTCAAACAAAACAATTTCTTTATTATTTTACAATTTTGGTGAATTTTTTTGTTATTTTTTGGTAATTGTTGCATTTTATTTGTGCATTTTAATTCAAATGAAAATATAACAAAAAAAATACATTTGACATTTGCATTTAGGATTTAATTTCATATTTTAGGATTAATTAGTGGTTGGTTTGTTTTAGAACAAAATATGACGAAAATAACAAAAATAGTTTATTTTTGCATTTTTAATTGTTTTAATTGTGAATTTATCACGAAATAGAATTTAAATAGTTTTAGGAATTAATTAGCTTAACATGGAAATATATTAGGTCTTTAGTTTTATTTTAGCATATTTATAAAATCAGAAAAATATTTAAAAAAATAATAATAATATATATATACAAAATAAAAACAAAGTAAATAAAGAAATAAAAGAGAAAAGCAAAATGAAAGTAATTAAAATGAGGTTGTTGTAAGAAACACCCAAAATTGGGCCAAAATTAATTCATAGCCCAAAGCACCCCACGCCCAAACCACCCCAGGCCCAAAGCCCATTCCCAATACCCGGTTCGGTCCAAAGAGGCGCCAAACGACCCCGTTTGGCGTGAGGAAATCTGGACCACTCATCTCCCAAATCCAACGGCCCATAATGGTTCTTAGATTTTTAATATAACTGTCCAAAAATTTTATTAACCCTAGAAACATTTTTGTCTTCCTCGCACACTCCCCTGTAACGCCACCAGCGCCACCGCCGGAGAAAATACCACCATCTCCAGTGGCTCTCAAATTCACACCCTTAGACCGCCTCAATGCCCTCATCACAAATATCCTATTAGTTCTCTTCGAATCCCACTGGACCGTCTCGAATATTCAGATTTGCTATTGCCATCTCCGCCGTCCACGGCGACGACATTGCCCAAATCGGTCCAAATTCACACCACTGAACCGCCTTCATCTCCTCTATCGAATTCCTCAAACCCCATCCCTCGAATGTGGCTAAAACTGTTCGAATAAAAATTTGAAACTTTCCAGCCAAAAACCCTTGTTACATCAACTCACCCCAAATTGATACCACATATTCCCGGGCTTTCCTCGTAGTGAATTTGTCGTCAGTAGAGCTCAATTTTTACCGAATATGGCCGGATTTGAATTTTGAGATTTGTCCGGAATCTTGAAGTCGAGTCAGTGAGTTTTTTTTTTTTTTTTTAGAATTTCAATTAAGAGTTATGATGTTCTTTGGCCATGTAGTTAATAATTGGTTGGTTTGATTTCAATCGTAGGCATCCATGTTTAGCTTTTATTCTCATTGATTCTGTAATTCTGTTCATTTTCCTTTTAGTTATTAATTCTTTTGAGTTAAGCTTGTGTTAGTTTTCCTTTCAATTTGGTTTAATAATATGGTGCAGTTAATTCATGATCCCATAGTGTAGTGTTAATCTGGTTCAGTTGGTAGGTTAACAAGAGTTTAAACTGGTATTATTCTTCAGTAGTTGATAAATTCAGAGCTTAGGGTATTGTTTGGTTACAGCTACAATTTAGTATTAAGCTTAGGGGTATTAATGGCATTTGGGTAATTAATACTGGAAAGAAATGTTGTAGGTTATACCTGAAGTTCCTAGAATCTTCTAGATAAGGGTAAAATTAGAATTTCAGGAAAATAAGTGTACTTACTTGAAGCACAAGTCAGAAAACAAAGGACTAACTGAATAAATAAAAGAAGTACTGATTTGTAAAGTCCAAAATCTGATAGAGCCTCATCTTTGCCTATAAAAGGGCATGCTCTTTGCTTCATTCACAAGTTTGGAACCCCAAAAAATCCCCCCAAAACCCTCTATGCAGATCTGAGCTTAAAAATTTGAATTTCAAAACAATAGAAGTTCAAACTCCTCTTTTAGATCTTAGATTCTGCCAAAAAAAAAACTCTCAAAAGCACAGTTACATTGCACTCCCAAGGGTAATTCTGAAGTTTAAACATTGATTCCATCTCTTAGCTTGTTTTTCTAGTTGTTAAATCTTCAGAAGTCTTCTGAGTTAGATTCGAGTTGTCTTGAGTATATCCGAGCTGTTTAGGTGTTATATTAGTTGAAGTTGGTCCGGATTTGTTGTGATATCATTTTCCTGGGTTTTAACTAAGTTCAAATTGATTCCTGCTACTGTGAACTGCTGCCTGATCCTGTTGATTGCTGTCTAACGCTGCTGACTTATTCCTGTTTCTTCTATTCATTTAATCCAGGTATTTCCTTGGCTTATAACTGAGGATCCACTGCTAAAATGCAATAAAATTTGAAGTAAGGAAGAATGTGTTCCTGCCTTATCTTACTACTACTATATTGTCCTTATGCATATCCTGTGTAGTTATAGAGTTACAAATAGCTAATTAGGGTTACACTTTCTGAAATTATATGTATAAAAGATTTCTATAGATTAAGCATTGCATTATGTAATAATTGGACTGCTTTCTATGTGGATTATGTGAATGTGATATTCAATACTGTTAGGGTAGTGTAGTTAACTTAGATCTTATTATCCCATTGGTTTGAATTATGAAATGAGACACTATGCCTATATCATCGTTAGTGGCTTCAAGCCTTCGGCACATTTCAAATACGTTTTTTCTAGTTATTTTAGTATGTCACTATTTGTTTACATGGACAGATTTATCCACATGGTCAATGTTGGGCCATTAGGACTGTTTACACAAGCAGGCCCAGTTGCATAACAAACGATCCTGAAATTGTCAGGTCGTGTGCGTTATCTACATAGGTTAACTTCAACCCGTTTAAATGTGCTGGGCTTTGGGCCCATAGAATTACAAGTCCAATGCACAGAAAACTCGGGCCTATAAGGACCCTTGAAATTTGACTTTTCACAAGCCTGGGCTGGACAGCTTCATCTTCGCAAGGATTGGGCCTGAAAATAATTAGCCCTAGGCTTGAACTGGATTTTAAAACCAATATGTTAAAAGTTCGAACTACTGTTTTTTCTAAGTTAAATTCCATAATACTAATGTGGGCCAAGTGTTTTTTTAAAACTCAAGTGATAGGAGCTAAAAATCCCTTAAAATCATATTAGGGATATAGGGATTAATTTGTAATATAAATGTAGGTCTCAAGTTAGGTAGTGGGTTCAAATTAATATGGTTCACCCTTTTGTTTGAATTCAGACTTGAACTCGAGGCCCAATTTATAAATAATTAGCCCCTTTTAGAAACAAAAACTAAATAGAAAGTGATAGAGTACTTTAGGTTAGCCTTTAATAATAAAATGAGATGAGTCTCGCCAAAAAAAATACACAAATTGTGGGGCCCTTATTCAATGTTCATATCAAAATACTTAGAATTCGGGACGTGCCATTTAGCGAATCTTCATGGCCTCCCGCAAAGTTAATAACACGTTAGCCACTTTAGGCGCATTTTTAATAATTTTACCTTCTTAAATATGGGTGTGTATTTCATGCAACCCAAATCCAAATCCCAAAATGTTGAATAAGAATATGTCGAGGATCCGGGTGCATTTCATGTGACGTGAACCAAAAACACGTTCTTAAACAACGTTCACTTTCTTAAAAAATGACTAAAATTAGTAAATCATTCTGAAATAGCTCTATAGGTTTTATCATCAGATTTTAGCCGAATATAGCAGTTGAGCGATCGTGCTAAAACCACGGAACTTGGGAGTGCCTAACCCTTTCTCCCGGGTTAACAGAATTCCTTACCCGGATTTCTGGTTCGCAACTGTAATACAGAGTCAACCCCTTTCCTCAATTCGGGATTCAAACCGGTGACTTGGGACACCATAAATCTCCCAAGTGGCAACTCTGAATCTCTTATTAAACGAATCCCATTTCCATTGTCCTTTAATTGAAAAAACTCCCTTTATTACACCCTTCGTGGGGTGTAGTAGCGAAAAAAGGAGGTGTGACAAAGCCTGTACATTTAAGTACAGAGNTACAGCAGGAAGGATTTCTAATAACACTAGTTTAATAAAAGAGCCATATTCATGTTCTTGTCATAATTAAATTGCCTGTTTCTCCCTTTTCATATCAAATGTGTGATCATGTCATAAGTAAATGCAAGCATATAAATCATGCACAAACATGCCGCGGTCGATGGCCCGCTCCAACAGAAAATAAATTGTGCACTGCCGAGGGTCGAGCGACACGAACCATAGATGTATCTATTATTACCGAGGCGATCGGCCCGATCCATAATCATAAAGAAAATATCAAGAAAAGCACATAAGGCTCAATTATATACAAGGGAATTCCTACCAAGGCTCAACAACTCATACGTTCACTTTTCATTCCCTCAAGTCTCTAGCAAGTCAAAATGATCATATTGGAAATTTAAAATAAGAGATATTCCCCAATTAGACATGACATGGGTCCTAAACTACCCGAACAATTATCATATAGTAGCTACGCACGGTCTCTCGTCACCTAGTACGTACGTAGCCCCCGCATTTAGCAACAATTACTCATTTACAATCCTATGGGGACAATTCCCTCTTACAAGGTTAGAAAGGAGACTCACCTCGCTCTAAAGTGCACTCCCAATGTCCAAGAACGAGCCCAGGTCCTTAATTCGAAGCCAAACAATACCAAACTAATCAAACGAAGTAGAACTAGTGAATAAAGGCTTACAGGGTTAAAATCTAGCTATTTAAGCAATTCCCCAACCATTAACACAAGTTTCCTAAATTCCGACCTCGGGCCCACGTGCACGGATTTCGGAATTTTTCGAAAGAAGTTGTTCCCTATCACCTAAGGATCACAAATATATGATTTCTAGTTCATTACATGGCAAATTATGTGATAAAACCTTAGTTTTCATTAAACCCTAGGTCTAGCTCAAATCCCTTGATTTTATCAAATTTTTAGTGTTAAATCTACCTAATGTTTATGTATCTGAACTAAAAGTGAGTGGGAATTACTTACCTTGCAGTGATATGTGGAGACTCTCTCTTTGAAACCCCCAAAATCGCCCAAGTGTTGAGAGAAATGTGTTAAAAATGGAGTTGAGTCCGTATTAAATGAGCTACTGCCCCCAGCGATTTGCGCTTCTACGGTCTAGGGCCGCATAAGCGAGATCGCTTATGCGGTTACTAGGCCGCTTCTGCAGCTTTTGGCGGGACCGCTCCTGCGGTCTGGGGCCGCATAAGTGAGACCGCTTATGCGGTTACTAGGCCGCTTCTGCGGCTTTTGGCAAGTTGGGCTCGACCGCTTTTGCGGTCCGACATCCGCTTATGCAGAACCGCCTCTGCGGTTGAATGACCGATTATGCAATTTACCTGGTTCGGCCCCCTTTTCGCTTCTGCGACTCAATGGCCACATCTGCGATCCAAGAACCGCAGATGCGGTTATGACAGAAGCAGCAACCTCAGTCATTTTTCTAAGCTTCCACCTCACTCGAACCTCGACCATTTGACGCTCGGGGCTCCCGAGCCCCGCCCGAATATACCGACAAGTCTGAAATCATAAGGCAGACCTACTCGAACCCTTGAAACACTTGAAACAACGTTAAATTGAGGAATCACACCCAAAACCCAATATCTCAAATCATTGAACTTCAAGTTCTAAAATTTCTTCCAACGGGTCAAAACGCCCTTAAATACTCGGATCGACACCAAATTTTACGGGTAGGTCTTAACTGATATTTCGGACTTGTACCAAGTTTCGGAATTGAAATCCGAACCTGATACCTATGAAAACAATGATTTCGTCGTTTATTTAATTCTTTGAAACTTAAACTTAACAATTTTACATAAAAATTCATTACTCCGGCTAGGGACCTCGGAATTTGATTCCGGGCATACGCTCAGGTCCCATATTTTCCCGCGGACCATCAAAAATTGTCAAATCACGATTCCGTGTCCGTTTCACTAAAATATTGACCGAAGTCAAACTTGGACTTTTTAAAGGAACTTAAAGAAGCAACTAGGCTTAAATCTTGCTCAGAACTCTTCTAACTTCTGAACCACCTATCCCCGCAAGTCATAAATTAGCTAAAGCAAGTATGAAAAGTATTATTTAAGAGAACGGGGTTCGAGAGTGCAAAATGACCAGTCGGGTTGTTACAGTATAGGAGAGTGGTCTAAACAACCAGGGTTGAAATAATGAGCTTCTATACTACTATGCATGCTAATCCATTGGGCATTGCCAAATGCTCAGCCTATCAAGCTATAGATCTTGTATCCAGGATCGCTCTTGTTACACCAAGAGTATTGGAATCCCTTTCTTCTAATTTGACCAAGCCCAACCTCATCCACACAGTCTTGGAAATCTTGTATTTCAATCTGTTGAACTGGTGCTCCACTAACTCTATCATTAATATATAATATGGTATTAAAATCACCAAGAATGATGCAGGGGTCTACCATCATACTATTGATTGATATCGCTTTTCTCCTGATATTTTTCTTTCCAACTTTGGTGTTGTATCCATATACAAAAGTTGCATAACATAAAAACTGAGAGTCCTTATCTTTTACCTTACAGTGAACAATTTGAGGCTTTTAAAACTAGATATCAACTTTCACCTGATGCGGTTTCTAGCAGACCCGTATTCTTCTATTTGGGCAGCCTACATAATCACAGTAAAGTTGCCACTCTACCCCTAACTTCCTTTGAATCTTTCCTACTCTTCTAGCCTTAACTTTTGTCACAAGGTAGCCCAAAAGAGCCATTTTATTTGTAAGCAGAAAGGATTTGAATTCCTTCTGCTTAAAGTGCCTATTCATCCCTCTAATATTCCATGAGGAGGCTATTTGGTTGGACTAGTGCCCCTTATCACTTTGTTAGTGGTAGCATCTGGTTGTGTTCTCAAAGCACTGAATTGATTCCTTCTGAGCATGAGTTCCAGTTCATCAATTCCCTGGTGTTTATCAGTAGTTATTGGCATTGCTTTCTTTACCCTATCAATATGTTTCCTCTATTGTTGCCCATCAACTTTAGGTTCATTCTTAGGATGCTGCTTGCTAGTTTCTTGCTCAGTTACTTTAGCATTAGTCTGATTATCCCATGTCTGATTAGGCACATCCTTATCTTTCCATTCCAACTTCTTTTGTTTCTTTTTGTTACTTCGTTGAGATTGTTTAGGTTTTGTTAGTCCCTCCTTGAATTTCCCTATGATATGCCCTACTTTCAAGCAATCTTGACAATACATGGGCTTTCATTCATACTCAATAGATTGTGAGTAGTACTTTCCATTAGGTAGTTCAAGGGAGATTGAATCAGGCAAAGGCTGGGATATATCCATCTCGATCAATATCCTAGCATAAACAATCATTTGCTCTTGAGCAGTTAGCTTATCAGTACATACAAGATTCCCAAGATAGCTTGCTATTCTACCCAAATTGTCAGGGTCCCGGAACTGAATTGGCAGATTTGGAAACATAAACCACATAGGACAATTTGAGTAGATTACTTATTCATTTGAAACTCTGGATCCCACTGTTTAAGAATAAATGACCTATAATTGAACGTGTATGGTCCTTGTTGAGAATCGATGCTTTATCTTCCTCATTCTCAATTTTGAAAATGAAATATCCATTATTATGAAGAAATACCTTGTGATGATCTAAAAGGGATCATCACCTATTTTTAACTAATTCTGTGCTTACGAGGCCTTGAAAACTCATCTAGAGTCGCCTCGATTTGTGTGTGCAGTCCGAACGTGTAGTCGGAAAGCTTAAATATGAAATTCCGCGAAAAATGCTAAGTTTTGATGTTAAAATGAATAAATTTGACTTTGGTCAATATTTTGGGCAAACGGACTCGGACCCGTGATTTGACGGTCTCAAAGGGTCCGTAGGAAAATATGGGACTTGGGTGCATGCCCGGAATCAAATTTCGAGGTTTCGAGCCCGAGAAATGAATTTTTAAAAGAAATTATTTTTTTCTGAAATTGTTAAGGAAAAATGAAATGATATTTGATTAGAAAGCAATGGTATCGGGACCATATTTTGGTCCTGCAGCCCGGTACAGGTCTTATATATGTTTTAAGTCCTTCCTATAAAGTTTGGTTGAAATCGGACATCGTTTGACGTGTTTCGGACTTAACGTTCGAAATTTGAAACTTGATGAAGTTTTGGGAAAATTTATGATTTTGAGGTTTGATTCATTGTTTTTGAGGTTATTTAGGCGATTTGATCGCACGGATAAGTTTGTATGATGTTTTTGAGTTAGTACGTGTATTTGGTTTGGAGCCTCGAGGGCTCGGGTGTGTTTCAGGAAGTTTTAGACTTAAGAAAAATATTGCAGAAACACTGCTGCTGCACCAATTCTGGTGTCACCTCACCCGCGGTCCTTTGGCCGCAAATGCGGACACACAGGTGCGCACAGTATGTCGCAGATGCGGTCTTGCTTTGCAAATGTGGATATTTTTCCGGAGATTCGGTTCTGCAGAAGCGAGACGTTTTTTGCTGATGCGACCCTAGCGGGGCCTAGCTATTTCCGCAGGAGCACCCACTTTTCCGCACGTGCGGTGGCGTAGATGCGACCCTAAACCGCAGATGCAAAAGTCGGGCAGCGAGTCTTTTTAAAAACATAACTTAGCGATTTTCTTTCAAACTTTCTCAAAAATTAGAAGACTAGAGCGATTTTCTCGAGAGGTTTTCTTCTTAAATCATAAGTAAGCACTTATTAACTGATTTCTTTCAATTATCTAATGTTTTCATCAACTTTTATCAGTAATATTAGGGTTTTAATGGTAGAAAATTAGGGATTTGGGTAGAGTTATGACTTTTTGATTTTCCTTGATTTAGACCTCGTTTTGGGGTTGAATTTGAAAAAAAATTATATATTCGGGCTCGTGGGTGAATGGGTGATTTGCTTTTGGTCCGAACCTCGTGTTTTGACCAAGAGGGCCCGGGGTCAATTTTTGAGTTTTTGGGGAAAATGATGAAAAGCTATAATTAGGCATTGGGTTCGCATTTTTTTAACATTTATTGATGTATTGAAGTCATTTATGTATAGATACAATTGAATTGGAGCCGAATTCGAAAGGAAATGCGGTTATTGAGGATTGATTCGGTCGTGGAAGTTTGAGGTAAGTGTTTGGTCTAACCTTAGCTTGGGGGATTAGGAGTTGAGTCCTATTTGGTATGTGGTAATTATCGAGTACGATGTATAGGCATGGTGATGAGTATCTATACTTTGGTGTCTAGCATGATCGTGAGTCTTTAAATTGTGAATATCTTGATTTCGTTGTATTTCTGTTGCATTGGTGATTATTCCTATTTGTTGTGAAAAGCTTGAGAAAGGAAATTGTGACTCTATGAACATCGAGGAGCATTGGCTCAGGTTATATTAGAATTGTGAAAGTATATGAAACGATTGAACCCTTTGGAGCATTGGCTCAAGTGGTAAAGTGAGATATGAAATAAAAGTGAAAGGAAGAGAAAGAGTATCTAAATTGTTCCCTTGTCGGGATATTGTTGCTTATTGATTATTTTCCCTTGCCGGGACGTTGAGATTATTGGCAGCTCAACAAAGTCACCATCAAGAATAAATATCCCTTGCCTCGGATAGATGATTTGTTCGACCAATTGCAAGGTGCAAGGTTCTTCTCCAAAATTGATCTACGTTCCGGGTATCACCAATTGAAGATTAGAGAACAGGATATTCCTAAGACCGCTTTGAGAACTTGCTATGGTCATTTTGAGTTCTTAGTCATGTCCTTTGGGCTAACCAACGCCCCGGCAGCTTTCATGGATCTTATGAATCGGGTCTTCAAGCCATTTCTAGACTCCTTCGTGATTATTTTTATTGATGACATCCTTGTCTATTCGTGGAGCCGGGAGGATCATGTCGATCACCTCAGGACAGTTTTGTAGACTCTTCATCAGCACCAGTTATATGCTAAGTTTTTGAAATGTGAATTTTGGTTGGAGTCCGTTACCTTTCTAGGTCATGTTGTTTCTAGTGAGGGGATTCAGGTAGACCCCCAGAAGATTGCAGCAGTGAAAGATTGGCCTAGACCCACGATCCTGACGGAGATTCATAGCTTCTTGTGTTTAGCAGGGTATTATCGGAGGTTTGTGGAGGGATTCTCTACCCTCGCCTCCCCATTGACTAAGTTGATGCAGAAAGCAGTGAAGTTCCAATGGTCCGACGCTTATGAGAATAGTTTCCAGGAATTGAAGTCAAGGTTGACCTCGACGCCAATATTGACCCTGCCAGAAGTCACGGAAGGGTTTGTGGTTTATTGCGATGCCTCCAGGGTTGGTTTGGGGTGTGTGTTGATGCAACATGGGAAGGTTGTAGCGTATGCTTCAAGGCAGCTCAAGAATCACAAGAAGAATTATCCAACGCGTGGTTTAGAGCTTGCGGCAGTTGTGTTTGCTTTAAAAATATGGCAGCATTATCTTTATGGAGTCTGTGTGGATGTGTCGGACCACAAGAGTCTCCAATACTTGTTCAAGCCGAAGGAGTTGAATTTAAGGCAACGACGGTGGTTATAATTGCTCAAGGATTACGACATGAATATTTTGTACCACCCAGGGAAGGCGAATGTGGTGGCCGACGCTCTCAATCGGAAGTCTATGTGTAGTTTAGCTCATTTGGGAGCGGATCAAAGGCCCTTGGCTCAGGAGGTTTATCAATTGGCTAGTCTAGGGTTTGCATTTCGGCCTCAGACGAGGGAAAGGTTATGGTGCATAATGGAGCAGAATCGTCACTTGTAGCGGAAGTCAAGGAAAAGCAATTTGTTGATCTAGCATTGGCTCAGGTGAAGGAAACAGTTTTGAATAACAAGACTTCGGCATTTTCACTTGGCGGTGATGGTTGTCACACCTCCTTCTTCACGTTACACCCCCGGAAGGGTGTAAAGGAGTTTTTCCAATTTAAGGACAATCGGAACGGGATTAGTTATTTAAGTTTTTCAGAGTCGCCACTTGAGAATATAATGGTGTCCCAAGTCACCGGTTTAATCCCGAACCGAGGAAAGTTTGACTCTGTTACAGTCTGCGAACTAGAAATCCGGATAAGGAATTCTGTTAACCCGGGAGAAGGTGTTAGGCACTCCCGAATTCCGTGGTTCTAGCACGGTCGCTCAACTGTTGAATTTGATTTTATCTGATTCCAGTTGTATGTTGTTAACCATGTATATTAATGTTCCGCTTTTTTTCAAATTTTAAGAATTACAACGTCGTGAAAATGCATTCTTTAACCACACCGTACCAGTACGCCTGTGGCTTCGGATACATTTCGACTTCGTTGGGAGTGGGATTTGGGTCACATAAATGTGCACCCGTTCATGAGAAGGTATATTAAAATTGTGCCTAACGGTGTCTATTTCTTTGGGAAAGATCGTGGA
This sequence comes from Nicotiana glauca, assembly GCA_026770625.1. Taxonomy (NCBI): domain Eukaryota; kingdom Viridiplantae; phylum Streptophyta; class Magnoliopsida; order Solanales; family Solanaceae; genus Nicotiana; species Nicotiana glauca. The sequence continues at coordinate 3,165 of MU726184.1, read as the reverse complement.
ATTAGCTAAACGATTATTTCGATATCTAAATTATTGTAGTTGT
>MU726180.1:132976-164508 GCA_026770625.1 Nicotiana glauca | reverse complement strand
GAATCTTCAAATTGATATTCGAGAAGATGCAAGTTGATTCAAGGCTAACGGTTCATGGATTTGGATTCAGGATGGTTGAAAGGTCTTAGGGTGTTAAGGCAGTGGTCGTTGGCATCGTTGCCGCCGGGTTTACGGCGAGGGGGAAGGGTGGCGGCTAGGGTTCTTGGAGGTCTGGTTTCGTCTCTGAGAGAGACGAAGAGATGAGAGACGGAATGAAGGGGGGTCTGGTTTGTGGGGCGTGGGGTATGAGGGTAGTGTTATATAGGGCGTAGGAGATGGGATCCTGGCCGTTGGATCAAGTAAGATTGATGGCCAGGATCTCTCGCCTTAGGACAAACGACGTCGTCTCATTTAAATGAGACTGGGTCGGTCTCAGAGGTGAACGGGTCGTCATGAAATGGGTCGCGAGGGGAGCTTGGGACCGTTGGATTAAAGGAGATGAACGGCTCAGATTGAGCACCCTTGAACGGCGTCGTTTGGCTTAATGAATGATTTGAACTGAACCGTTAGATTTGTTCGATCAACGGTCCTGATGGAGGGCCTGGAGACGACGTCGTTTTGATGTCTCTGAGACCAGCCTCTATGGACTGGGCCAGACATTGGTTTGGGGCCTGGTTTCTTTGCATTTTTAGCCACTTTCCCACTTTTCTTACTTAGCCAATACTAATTTAAACACACTTTATCAAATTAAAAGAGATGAAAATACACACCTATTAATTAATACACTAATAAAAAAATGCAAATCACACATTTTAAATCGACTCAATGACAAGGGACAACAATGCATATGTATTTTTTTGTAATTTTCTTTTCTAACCACTTTATGGTTAATTAATTTAGAAAAAACATGCAACACGTATTTTTTGTATTTTTTAATTAATTCAAACAATAAACACACATATAGGATGCTAAAGAAGGATAACGCACGATCCACAAAAATCAAATGCGATACAAAACTATTTTATTTTATATTTTTGGGAGTAATTGTCGTGAGAGCAAAAATCACGTGCTCACAATGCTCATACTTAACCTACTGACAATTCAAACAACGATCCACATATGCTACAACATCCTTATTCATTCTATGCCACCAATAATGCCTCCGCAAATCCTGATACATCTTCGCGTCGCCCGGATGAATAGAGTACCGGGAGCTATGTGCCTCCTCCAATATCAACTCTCGAAGCCTATCCAGATTGGGCACACAAACTCGCCCCTGCAATCTCAAGACTCCATCAGCATCTAATGTAACCTGCTTGGCACCTCCTCATTGCACCGTGTCTGTAAGGTCACACAAATGGGGATCATCAAACTGCCGATCACGGATGCGCTCCAATAATGAAGAACGAGCGACCGTGCAAGCTAACACACGACTGGGCTCGGAAACATCATGTCTCACGAACTGATTGGCCAAGGCTTGAACATCCAAAGCAAGCAACCTCTGACTAACCGGAACATAAGCAAGACTGCCCATGCTGGCTGACTTCCTACTCAAAGCATCGGACACTACATTGGCCTTCCCCGGATGATATAAAATGGTGACATCATAATCCTTCAGCAACTTCAACCACCTTTTCTGCCTCAAATTCAACTCTTTTTGCTTGAACAAGTACTGAAGGCTCTTCTGATCGGTGAACACCTCACATGCCATGCCATACAAATAGTGCCTCCAAATCTTCAATGTGTGCACAATAGCTACCAACTCCAAATCATGTACTGGATAGTTCTTCTTATGAATCTTCAACTGCCTCAAAGCATAGGCAATAACCTTGCCATCCTGCATCAACACTGTACCAAGCCCAATACGGGATGCATCACAATAGACTGTATAAGGTCCCGAACCTGTGGACAAAACCAACACCGGTGCCGTAGTCAGAGCTGTCTTGAGCTTCTGAAAGCTCACCTCGCACTCGTCCGACCATCTGAACTGGGCACCCTTCTGGGTCAACCTGGTCATCGGGGCTGCAATAGATGAAAACCCTCCACAAATCGATGGTAGTAGCCTGCCAACCCCAAGAAATTCCAAATCTCTGTAGCTGATGTTGGTCTAGGCCAGTTCTTGACTGCCTCAATCTTCTTCGGGTCCACCTGAATACCCTCTGCTGATACAATGTGACCAAGAAATGCGACTGAACTCAACCAGAACTCACACTTGGAGAACTTGGCATATAACTAACTATCCCTAAGAGTCTGAAGAACCACTCTAAGGTGCTGCTCGTGCTCCTCCTGGCTGCAGGATTATATCAATATATCATCAATAAAGACTATCACGAACAAGTCTAAATAAGGCCTGAACACTCGATTCATCAAATGCATAAATGTTGTTGGGGCATTGGTCAACCCAAATGACATGACCAAGAACTCATAATGCCCATACCGAGTGCGGAAAGTTGTCTTAGGTACATCGGATGCCCTAATCCTCAATTGATGGTAGCCAGATCGCAAATCAATCTTGGAAAATACCCTGGCACCCTGAAGCTGGTCGAACAAATCATCAATCCTCGACAGTGGATACTTATTCTTAATTGTTACCTTATTCAATTGCTGGGAATCAATGCACATCCTCATTGAGCCATCTTTCTTCTTGAAAAATAACATCGGCGCGCCCTAAAGCGAAACACTGGTCTAATGAAACCCTTCTCCAGTAAATCCTGCAACTGGTCCTCTAACTCCTTCAACTCTGGCGGGGCCATACGATATGGCGGGATAGAAATGGGCTGAGTGCCCGGAGCCAAATCAATACAGAAATCAATGTCCCTATCGGGTGGCATGCCCGACAGGTCTGAAGGGAAAATATCGGGAAAATCCCGAACAATAAGTACATAATCTATAGGAGGGACCTCAGCACTGGAATCACGAACGTAAGCCAAATAGGCCAGACACCCCTTCTCGACCATACGTCGAGCCTTCACGTACGAAATGACGCTACAGGTAGAATGACCTGGAGTGCTTCTCCACTGTAAATAAGGCATATCCGACAAAGCTAAGGTCACAGTCTTTGCATGGCAGTTCAAGATAGCATGATAGGGTGATAACCAGTCCATCCCTAATATGATATCGAAGTCAACTATATCTAATAGAAACAAGTCTACACGGGTCTCAAGACCCCCAATCACTACAATACAAGAATGATGGACTCGGTCGACCATGATAGAGTCACCCACCGGTGTAGACACATAAACAGGAACGCCCAATGCATCACTAGGCATGACCAAGCATGGTGCGAAATAAGATGAAACATATGAATACGTAGACCCTGGATCAAATAGTACCAAAGCATCTCGACCACAAACTAGAATCGTACCTGTAATAACTGCATCTGAAGCCTCAGCCTCGGGCCTCGCCTAAAGAGCATAACAACGGGGCTGGGGCCCACCACCCTAAACCATATCCCTAGGTCGATCTGCTGCTAGCTGGCCTCCACCCCTGGCGGCTTGAGATCTACCTCTAGGACCTCTACCTCCACCTCTAGCACTTCTACCCCCACCTCTAGCTGGATGGGCTGGCTGTGGAGCACCTGGTGCCTGAACCATGGCACGAGAACCCTGGTGCTAACAGCTGCTCGGTGCTTGAGGGCAAAATTTGGCAATATGACCCGTGTCACCACAAGTGTAACAAGCCCTCGGCTGCTAATGACCTTCACGGAAACTCTAAAGTGGCTGTGCACTGATAGGAGTTGACGGCGCACTGAATGGCTGCTGATCAGAATAGTGTGCCTGAGAACCACGGCCACCTAATGCACCGTGAGAAACCTGGAGAGCTGACTGAAAGGGCCTAGGAGGATGGCCCCTACCATATGAATCTCTACCTCCATATGAGGTACCACTGAATCTGCCTGAATGACGGGGCCTCTTATCTCCCCTATGACCACCCCCTACGATAGTACCATCTCAATCCTCCGGTCCACAATGACCGCCTCCTAAAAAATGATATCACTCTCTGCCTTTCTAGCTATCTGGAGACGAATCGTCTGAATGAGTCCATTAATGAACTTTCTCACTCTCTCCCTATTAGTGGGGAGTATAATAAGGGCATGGCGGGCTAAGTCAATGAACCTGGTCTCATACTGGGTGACCGTCATGGAACCCTGCTGGAGGCGCTCAAACTGCCTCCGATAAGCCTCGCTCTGAGTAAAGAGGAGAAACTTCTCCGGAAATAGCTGTGTGAACTGCTCCTATATCAAGGCCGGTGATCCTACTGGCCTGGCTAAGGAATAATCCCTCCACCAAGTCTTGATGGATCCGGACAAGCGAAATGTAGCAAAGTCGACCCCATTGGTCTCAACTATCCACATGTTTCGAAGAACCTCATGACAACTATCAAGGTAATCATGGGGATCCTCAGTAGGTACAACGTTGAATGAAGATGTGAAAAGCTTGGTGAACCTATCCAGCCTCCATAAAGCATCTGCGGACATAACCGCTCCATCGCCAGTCTGAGCAACCACTCCCGGCTGAACTGCCATAGCTGGCTGAACCACTGGAATCTGAACCTGGGGAGCTACCTGCTCCGGAGTACGTGTAGCAGGAGTTTGGGCTCCTCCTCCAGCATGAGAAGTGGATAGTGCTACAGGAAGCAATCCTGCTCGGGTGACACTCTCCATGAGGCCTATCAATTGGACCAAAGCGTCTTGAAGAATTAGGGTAGCAATAAACCCCTCTGGGACCTAAGCTGGGCCCACTAGAACTGCTGGGTTCGGAACCTCCTCCTCAAAATCAATCTGAGGCTCCGCCGCTGGTGCTGCTGGTCGGGTCTGAGTTCTACCCTACCTCGGCCTCTAGCACGACCTCGTCCTCGTCCTCGTCCTCTACCCCTAGCGGGATCTGCCTGGGGCTCGGACTACTGATCAGAGGATAAGGAAGCACGTGTTCTCGCCATCTGCGAGAGAACAGAGTAGAAATTCAATTAGCATCTAGAAACAGAACCGCACGAAAAAAAACAGATGCGAAACTTTTCCTAACTCTGTAGCCTCTGGGGATAAGTACATACGTCTCTGTACCGATCCCTCAGACTCTACTAAGTTTGTCCGTGAGTTGTGAGACCTATGTAACCTAGTGCTCTGATACCAACTTGTCACGACTCGGATTTCCTACCCTCGGGAGTCGTGATGGCGCCTAATAATGAGAGCTAGGCAAGCCAAATTTAATTACTTTTTTATTAATAACATAATCCCTTTTAACAATTATCAGTAATAATACAAAAGAAACAAAATAAAATAATAAGCGGAAGTCTTAATATTATAGAAAATTGAATAGAAATGCGGAAAATTTAATAAAAGCCTCTACCCAATACTAGTGCCACAATATTCACGAGCTGCTAAGAATACTAAATACAAACGTCTAAAAGAGAACATAAACGGTTTGTCTCAAAAACAACGAGATAACAGACAAAATAAAGGATAGAGGAGATGTCGGGCCTGCGGACACCTGCAAGGCTACCTCGAGTCTCGCTGGACTAAAGGCCTGCTCCCACACTACTACTGCTGTTGTCCGAAACCTGGATCTGTGCAAAATAGCACAGAGTGTTGTGTCAGCACAACTGACCCCATGTGCTGGTAAGTGTCCAGCCTAACCCCGGCGAAGTAGTGACAAGGCTAGACCGGACTACCACATAAACCTGTACAATTTAATATATATACAGCAGAATCAAAATACAAAAAAATAGAGAAACAATATGGAAGGGGGAGCATGCTGTGGGGAACAACAATTTCCAAATAAGAGTCGTCCAGTAACGAAGGAAAACAACACACTCGATCATAAGTAATGAAATAGAAATCAACAAGTGCACGACATCACCCTTCGTGCTTTTACTCTCATACTCACCAAGCAATAACATGTGCACGACATCACCCTCCGTGCTTTTACTCCCATTCCTCACATATATCAATAGAATCGGCACAGAATGGTAAATCGTGCGGCACGGCATCACCCTTCGTGCTTTAACACTCCTTCCTCACAATAAGCAAATAATGCACGGCATCACCCTTCTTGCTCACTATTTCCTTACTATAACAAACAATGCACGGCATCATCCTTCGTGCTTTATCACTCTTCCTCACCCAAACAACATCCACAGATAACATGCAAGGAGATAAAGAAATAATGATAGAAATCCCTGCAAGGGAATGCAATTAAACAGTTAAATCCCAGTAAGGGAACAATATCAATAAGTTTCCATATCCCGACAAGGGAGAAAAAATCAACAAAATAAAAAAACATCCCGGCAAGGGAATAAACCAATGCTCTTTCTCATTCTTTCACTTTCATGTCACAGTTCAAATTATCAGTTGAGCCAATTCTTCAAAGATTTACTTATCTCGTATACTTTCACAATTTGTATTTTAACTCGAGCCAATACTCCACGAAGTTTAAGATCACAGTCTCTTGCACATACTCTTTACAACATATAGAAGTCATCAATTAAGCATGGAAGTTATAATAAGAACCAAAATATTTGCCATATAAGGACTCACGGTCATGCTAGACACCAATGTATAGATACTCGTCACCATGCCTATACATCATACTCGACAAATTACCACATAGCAAATAAGATTAAACTCATATTCCCTCAAGCTAGGGTTAAACCAAAAACTTACCTCGATGCCTTAAATTCTACTCAAACCTCAACTATAGCTTTACCCCTCGATTCCACCACAAATCCACTCAAATCTATTCACAAGTTACTTAATTACATCAATAAATGCTAAATGAATCAATTTGAATGCATAAAGATGAATTTCCCAAAGTTTTGCCCAAAAGTCCAAAAATGCCCCCGGACCCACGTGGTCAAAACCCGAGGTTCGAACCAAAACTCGTTTACCCATTCCCCCATAAACCCAAATATATGATTTGTTTTGAAATCGGACCTCAAATTAAGGTCCAAATCCCCAATTTTAGAAAAACCTAAGTTCTACCCAAAACTCTCAATTTCGCCCATGGAAACTTTGTTTTTAAGTTGAAAACATGTTAAATGATGTTAATGATTGAAAGAAATGAGTAGAAACTAACTTACAATTGATTTGGAGAAGAAAGATTTCTTGGAAAATCGCCTATGGGTGTTTGAGTTTGAGAAAATATGAAAAATGAAGTTCAAAATCGGCTAAGTGTTAAAAATGCAGGTCTCAGATATGGGAAATGCGAACTTGGGTTCGCAATTGCATATATGGGATGTGCGAGATTAAGTTCGCATTTGCGAAACCCTACCCAAATGCTCGGACCTTCCCAATAGCGGGAAATAATTCGCATTTGTGACAAAGCGATTGCATTTGCGATCCCAGGCACTGTGGAGGCTACTTCACATTTGCGAGCAGCCCTTCGCATTTGTGAGCCAATGCGAAGCCTGCAGGTCTGAGCATACCAGCAACTTTCAAAGGTTAAAAATGCACTCTGACACCCATTCAAAACTCACCCGAGCCTTCGGGGCTCCAAACCAAACATACACACAACCTCAAAAACATCCTACGGATTTATTCGCGCGATCAAATAGCCAAAATAACATCATATGCATCGAATTAAGACTCAAAATCCAAATTTCTTTAAAATTTTATAAAACATCAAAATTTCCATTTTAAGTCCGAAACACGTCAAACGACGTCCGTTTTCAACCAAACTTTACAGAAACAACTTAAAACATATATAAGATTTGTACTGCAATGACCCTATCGGTTGTTTTGAGTTCTAATTCTCCGTTCAGCAATCGGAGGCCATGAGCAGCTTTGTTTCAGGTATTATGACATGCTCGCATGCTCGCATGGTCGGAATTGAATTTTGGGAAGTTCAGGGTCGATTTGGAAAGACGATTCTCATTTCGGAAGCTTAAAGTAGAAAGAATGAAGTAGGATTGGAATTTTGAGTAAACGGCCTCAGAATTAGGATCTGAAGGTTCCAGCAGGTTTGTATAATGATTTCGGACTTGGGCATATGCCCGGTTCAGGTTTTGGATAACCCGGGAGCATTTTGGCGCATATTGTGGAAGTTAGCATTTTAGAAGAAATTTCATAAGTTTGGCTTGAAGTTTATTTCTATGTTATCGATGTCCGTTTGGGATTTCGAGACTGTGAACAGCTCCATATGGTGATTCTGGAGTTGGGGGCGCGATCAGAAGTGAATTCGGATGTCCGTAAGTCATTTTGGAGCCATTTGGCTAAAGATAAAAATTAGAAGTTTTTTGAGAAGTTTGACCGGAGGTGTACTTTTTGATATCGGGGTCGGAATCCAATTGTGAAAGTTGGAGTAGGTCCATAATGTCGAATATGACTTATGCGCAAAATTAGAGTTCAATCGGGCGTGATTTGGTAGGTTTAAACATCAGAAGTAGAAATTTGAAATTTCAAAGTTCATAAAGCTTGAATCAGGGTGTAATTCATGGTTTTAGCATTGATTGATGTGATTTGAGGCCTCGAGCAAGTTCGTAATGTATTTTGGGATTGGTTGGTAGGTTTGGTTGAGGTCCCGGGGGGCCTCGGGTGGATTTCGGGTGGCTAACGAATCGAATTTGGAGTTTGAGGAAGGGCTGGAGCTGCTACTTCTGGTATTTCCACTTCTACGGATTTGGGACCGCAGAAGCGGCCCCACAGAAGCGAGAAAGAAGCTACAGAAGCGGTTGGATGTGAAGCGGCGCAGGACTGCAGAAGCGGCCCTAGATCCGCAAAAGAGGAACCGCAGAAGCGGTGGGCCATCTACAGAAACAAAATTTGGGCTGAAGCCCAGTGTCCGCAGAAGCGGCATTTTTTCCGCAAAATCGGGACCGCAGAAGCGAAATTTTTTCCGCAGAAGCGGAAATTGCTGAGGCATTGAGGGTGTTTTAAAAACTGGATTTTGGTTACTTCCTCTCTTATTTTCTTGGCTTGGGCGATTCTTGGAGGGTTTCAAGAGAGGATCTTCATCCTTAATGATAAGGTAAGTTATCCCCGCCTATTTTGAGTTAAATACATCAATTATGTATGGATTTGAGCATGAAAATTGTAGAAAATTTTGGGGTTTGAGGGAAGACCTAGAAAATTATTGTTCTTGGAATTTGACCACGATTTTGGGTATGAAATTTAGAGAAAATCATATATTTGAGTTCGTGAGTTTATGGGTGAAGTTTATCTTGGAAAAATTTCGAAATTCGGGCATGTGGGCCCGAGGGCATTTTTGTCAACCTCTCGATCGGAGTTAGGAATTGCTACAAATTAGATTGTAATGAATAATTGGGCATATATTAATGGATTTGCATAACCATTGGCTAGTTTTGGAGCGTGGTGCATCAATTAGAGTCTTCGGAAGGGCGTGGAATGTCGGTTTGGATTTTCGGAGCGAGGTGAGTCTCCTTTCTAACCTTGTAAGAGGGAATTGTCCCCATAGGTGAAAAATGATTATGTGATCCTATTTGTGGGGGCTATGTACGCACGAGGTGACGAGAGTCCGTGCGTAGCTACTATTATGCTATTGTCCGGGTAGTCTAGGACCCAAAAGCATGCTATACTTTGAATATTTGTAATCTTATGGATAGTTGAATTGCTTAAACCACATCAAAATAGTAAATGAATTTCTAACAAGATCTAAACCTCATTTTCTTATATTGTTAAAAGAGAATTATATTTCTTTGAATAATTTCCCCATGTTGGCTTCTTGATTGAATGTCTCTATGTGTTTATTTTGGAACGGGCCAAACGCCTCAGTAGATTAAATAGATGCATCTATAGGCGCGTCGTCGACCCTCGGCAAGTGCGCTGTTTATTTCTGTTGGATCGGGTTGTCGCCTCGACATGATTTGCGCATGATATATTTTGTTTCCTCAGAATTTTAAGTGATGATATTGCCTTTCATGGCTTCATTATAAATTGATAAGATAATGAAAAGAAAACCTTGAAAATCCTTTATTATTGGTTAATGTGTTTACCTGTTTTCTGGCTTCGTGAGTTAGAACTACTGTATAAATCCATTACTTCCTCACATTTTTAGTATATTGTTAATTGACCTCTAGTAAGTGTCGAAGTTGACCATCTCGTCTCTAGTTCTTTGAGATTAGGCGAGATACTCCTTGAGTACACGTTGTTTACGCACTCATACTACACTTCTGTGCAGTTTTGTTGCACAGGTGTATGTAACTCTAGTAGCCTACTGGGTGTAGCAACACGGATGATTCTGGGACTAGGTGAGCTGCATCATTCGAGACGGCTCAGCTAGAGCAGTCCCTTCCAATGTACTGTATTTACTTCCTGTCCACTGTATTCCAGACGGATGTTGTATTTTATTTTCTTGCCAGTAGATGCTCATGCACTTGTGACACCGGGTTCTGGGAGGATTTGGATTATTCAGTATTAAGTCCTTTGTTGACTTTACGTTCATTCTTGTAAAATCTTTATTGTTTAATTTTCAACGTATAAGAAAAATAATTTTCGAAAATACTAAAACTGGAATTTGATTATGTATTCTTGGTTGGCTTGCCTGACAGCGGTGTCCGACGCCACCACGACCCTTAGTGAATTTTGGATCGTGAAAACATGGTATCAGAGCACTAGGTTCCTAGGGTCTCACGAGCCATGAGCAAGTCTAGTAGAGTCTCGCGGATCGGTACAGGGACGTATGTGCTTATCCTCGGGAGGTTGCAGGACTATTAGCAGTACTTACCTTCTTGATTCCTTATCGTGCGATTTGATTCCTGTGAGGCTTATGCCTTTGTTTCTTCCTACTCAATCTTATGTGACGTGAAGCGCCTGTTATAAATAGAGAATTGAAGAACTGTAATGGTACTATAGATGTGATACGAGATGTTCTCCCAGTTTAGTCGATTGGATTATTATCGTCACCTTATGGAAGGATATTCTAATGTTTCAGCTCAGTAATGGTACTTTTGAGAGCTCTGAGGTTAGGAACACGTTGCCATGATGCTTATGAATGAATGTTGCGCAGTAGCAATATGATGGTAGGATGTTTTGCCCACATTTCGGAGCAGTGAATGACTTGAAGGGGGGTTTACTCAGTACATAATCAAGAGATTCAGTATTTTATTCCCGGGAGGGGAAAGACAATCAAGCTAAGGATGGTCGGATGTGGGCTGGTGAAAGTAATGAGACTTGGTATTTGCAAGCGTTGTAGAGTTTTCTTCTATGATGGGATGTCGTTTTCCTAATTAAACGTACTATGTTTGTCAGTGTTATGATCTTCTACAATTCGCCTTTGGGGCAAGATATTGTGAAACAGTATTGGAGATGCAACTGTCGGATGTCGTAAGGTGCGGTAGTCCAGGATTGAATTAGTATTTTTAATGTTGACGGTTCGATAAAGATGACCTTCGGAAAGGTTTAAAGTTGGCAGCAATTGTGGGTTCAAGTGCCACGAAGTTAGATTTTATTTAATTCAGCCACTGAATATCAAAGGACGAGGAAGGACATGTGGGAAGTGTCAGGCGATGGCTAAAGAGTCCGGAAGGCCGAGTAATCGATTAAGGGGATGAGTTCCGCCAAAGTGGGAGAGCGGTGGAGCTGCATATGTGCTTTGTAGTGGGATGACCACCTACCTTAAGGAGAGTTTGGAATGATTTGGGATTTTAGTGGCTGGCGATTAAAGCCTACGGAATTAATTAGAAGTATGGGCTATCATGCAGCAGGAGTTTTAATATAACGGAAAGGAGTCGCTTAAGTGAAGAAGGATGCAGCATAACTTTGAATTGGAAGGATGTTGCCACGTATTTAAATGATGTCTACGGGGGGTAAATGGACTTGTGCAGTTGGAGAGTAAGCTCAGACTCGGGATGGGTTATTGATGTCGTAGTGATTGTACCCCGTGCAGCAGCGTTGGAAGATGCCGGGGAGAGCTTTTATAAGTGGGTAACCCAAGTGAGCAGGTTAGTGGTCGCATGGTTGGCAAGGCTTCTACGAAGAATTTTATCGGTTATATAGCAAAGAAATCGATTGTGCAAATATGTTTGATGAGTCAGAATATAAGAAGGGGTTTTACAGAAAGATTTTGAGAACTTTGGCGGTTGATTGCGCGAGGTAATGTCAATAAGAGATAAAGAGGACGGGTGAATTCCAGATTTGTGAACTGATGGCTTCATGCTAAGTGGGAGAGTCCCACCGCTTATGATCAGGTTGCATGGTTAACTACTTGCGATATTTTTGAGCTATTAGCATATCGATGGGCTATTTCAGCTACGGGAAAGGACCATAAGTGGTAAATTAAGCAAAGGAAGTACTAAAGGTGGGCTATCGTTGGCCTTATTGGCCCATGTTCAGACTTGGAGAAGGATTCAGGATTGTGCTTTGTAGAGATGCGGGTTCCCAGGGAAGTGATTCTGCCAGATGCTTCGCCAATTGGGCATCCATGTGCTAGAAGATTTATGGAATTGATTATATTTGGGGCCAAGTCAGAGTGGGTGGCTCTCAACAATGGTTCTAATGAAATTTAAAAGATAAAGGGTGGTACCTAATGATGTCAAGCCTATAAGTACAGTTAAGAATCAAGCTTGGTAGCAGCTTATGAGAAGGTACCCAGAATGTTCTATGATGTTTTGACTTGCGATGTGGCAATTGGGAGGTACGAAATGGTTTATGGGATTTGAGACAGCATGGTCTCGTGATTCAAGGTCACTCAAGATGAGTGCAGATGGAGTATGTTATGTGTTGGATAGAATTAGTATTATTTCTAAGGCAATCTAGGTGAATCGAAAGGAGATAGATTGGTTAGCCATAATTTAGTTGGCATGTTGGTGGTAGAGATCAGCTCTTTCAGCGTGATTAAGTTATGCAAGTGATCCGTGGTGGAGCGTATGAGGCTTGTCAGCCGCCGTAATTGATATTATTCTGAAGTATTCTACTGTTATGGCTTGTTATGTGGAAGTGGATTCCAGAACGGCTATGATGCCTTAGACCACTACTTAGAGATTTTTGTATTTCCGCGGTTATAAGAATTTGCCTGGGTGTTGCTATGTTTCTCCTGATGCGAGATCAGTGAAAATCTTTTATGTGATAAAGTGTTGACATATTAGCAGTTTCGAGTTATGATAAGGGTCATGTTCTATCGTACATTGGCATGTTGGGTGCAGTGACTAGTATGGGATTTAAAGTGAAAAATCAAGGTTACAGTTCGGTGCTGACAAGGATGTCACGAGCTCGGATGAGCACGAAAGGAGTTTCGATTTTTAAAGTGAGTGGTATTGTTATCAGCGTCACCTGAGATCGGTGTTTTATGAAAAGAGCTTTGCATCCTGGTTAGGGATTCTTGATCGCTTTTAAGCGTTAGTGCGGCCGGTGGTTTGGATGTGTGGACCTGTTATGTGTTTCGGAAGGTTATGAGAGCGAGTCCCACTGGAAGATCATATAAGTGTGGATGAAGTCACTTGATTGATTGAAGAAATTAAACCAAGTATGAAGATTTGTGATGATATCGATAAGTTGAGGATATATGCCTGGAGGGCACTCAGTTACTGAGTTGTGGACTGTGGATGAGTAATCGGGTTATGATGGTTGTCCTTGTGTGTTATGAGAAGGGGAAATTAGTATGGACCTTTGAAAGGTTATTGGCTTAGTTTGATATGATCAGGATCGACTTGAGGTCGGTGGATGGGTTTTAATGTGAATTTGGGCTCTATGTTAGGCCAGTTATGTTCATTTCAGTAATGCGCTCCTTAAGGAGTAGTGAGGGTATTATTTTGTTGTTAGATATTTCATGTAGTGATGCATTGTGCCGTGTGAGTTGTGAGACGGCTTGAGGAATTGCTTATGTGTTGAGGATCCGCGTAGAAATGTTGTATTATGAGCAAGATGGCTCTTGAGATTTAGATTGTATATCGCATCTCAGTTGTGCTTGAGTTCTGTAGCTTATGGAGCTATATGTTCCCTCAGGGATGTTATTATACATTTAGCATGCTTATGACCGATATTCGATATTTTGTTGTAATGAGCAAATTTGGCTTGTTGTGCATCTCCTTATGTGAGATCTATGTGTGGATCGGGTTGCACGCCGCAACAATGTGATGTTGAGTATAGTTTTCTATATGCTATTTTGTGTGCCTTGCTTCCTGTTTTCTAAGGAAAGTCCGTATTAGTGCGTGAGTTAGGTAATTCTTTCCAGAGTTCGTTTTCCTCTTCGTATCGCGTTCGAATTGGTGGCCTATTGGCACATTGTGGCATCATATGAGACTTTTGATTATGTCTGGGGTGGCTTATTGCCTGAGCAGTTCGTACTGGGTGAGACAAGATTTTTGGATTTAGGATCAGTGCAATCTGAGTATATGACGTAAATTATGGAGATAAGACCATTATTTGGTCCTGAATGAGGTGATGGCTTTGTCAGGGGTATGGACCTAATGATTTGTTGACTTGGCAGTTGGTTATGAATTTCTGCACATCTCTTCCGTCGTGGCGGTATTGTAAAGGTTAGAGTAAGACCTGAGTAAGTCATGTGGTGCAATGGGAGCATCGGATTAGTAGGATTTTGACTGAGTTGATCAGAAAATGTTATTGTGGTCCGGTGAGCAAAGTGATGAAATGTGTGAATTTAGCAGAGTTATGCAGTCATGTTTGGGTACAACGTGTAGTGATTAATAAGGTGATCTTATGGTGGGAACAGGTCGGGCATAGAATCCCGGATGTTGGAATTGGGCTCTAGGGCTTATTTACTTGAACAAAAGGGAATATCTTCAGAATTGATCGAGCTGATGTGCTCAACTGAGTTGTGGTGGCACGGGAAGGTGCATGAGAGGTTAAACATCGATTTCAGACTACTTCAGTGTAATTCTCAGTACGTTCAAGGATGAACGTATGTTTAAGTGGGAGAGAATGCAACGACCTGACCGGTCGTTTTGAGTTCTAGCGTTCCGTTCAGTAATCGGAGGCCATGAGCAGCTTCATTTCAGGTATTATGACATGTACGCGTAGTCGGAATTGAATTTCGGGAAGTTCAGGGTCGATTTGGAAAGTGGATTCTCATTTCGGAAGCTTAAAGTTGAAAGAATGAACTAGGACTGGATTGATTAAACGACCTCGAAATCAGGATCTGAGGTTCCAGCAGTTCGTATGATGATTTTGGACTTGGGCGTATGTCCGGTTCGGGTTTTGGATAACCTGGAAGCGTTTTGGAGCCTATTGTGGAAGTTAGCATTTTAGAAGAAATTTTATAAGTTTGGCTTGAAGTGTATTTATGTGTTATCGATGTCCGTTTGGGATTCCGAGATAGTGAATAGCTCCGTATGGTGATTCTGGAGCTGGGGGAGTGATCGGAAGTGAATTCGGAGGACCGTAGGTCATTTTGGAGCCATTTGGCTAAAGATAAAAATTAGAAGGTTTTTGAGAAGTTTGACCGGAGGTGAACTTTTTGATATCGGGGTAGGAATCCAATTCCGAAAGTTGGAGTAGATCCGTAATGTCGAATGTGACTTGTGCGCAAAATTTGAGGTCAATCGGGCGTGATTTGTTAGGTTTAAACATTGGAAGTAAAAGTTTGAAATTTCGAAGTTCATAAAGCTTGAATCGGGGTGTAATTCATGGATTTAGCGTTGATTGATACGATTTGAGGCCTCGAGCAAGTTCGTAATGTGTTTCGGGATTGGTTGGTAGGTTTGGTTGAGGTCCCGGGGGCCTCGGGTGGATTCCGGGTGGCTAATGGATCGAATTCGGAGTTTGAGAAAGGACTGGAGCTGCTGCTTTTGGTATTTCCGCTTCTGCGGATTTGGGACCGCAGAAGCGGCCCCGCAGAAGCGGCCCCGCAGAAGCGAGAAAGAAGCCGTAGAAGCGGTTGGACGTGAAGCAGCCCAGGACCGTAGAAGTGGCCCTAGATCCGCAAAAGCGGAACCGCAAAAGCAGTGGGCCATCCGCAGAAGCGAAATTTGGCTAAGGGCCAGTGTCCGCAGAAGCGGCGTTTTGTCCGCAAAAGCGGGACCGCGGAGGCGGAAATATTTCCACAGAAGCGGAAATTGCTGAGGCAGTGAGGGTGTTTTAAAAATCGGATTTTGGTTATTTCCTCTCATATTTTCTTGGCTTGGGCGATTCTTGGAGGGGTTTCAAGAGAGAATCTTCATCCTTAATGATAAGGTAAGTTATCCCCACCTATTTTGAGTTAAATACATCAATTATGTATGGATTTGAGCATGAAAATTGTAGAAAAACTTGGGGTTTAAGGGAACACCTAGAAAATTATTGTTCTTGGAATTTAACCACGATTTTGGGTATGAAATTTAGAGAAAATCATATATTTGAGTTCGTGAGTTTATGGGTAAAGTTTATCTTCGAAAAATTTCGGAATCTGGGCACGTGGGCTCGAGGGAATTTTTGTCAACCTCTCGATCGGAGTTAGGAATTGCTACAAATTAGATTGTAATGAATAATTGAGCATATATTAATGGATTTGCATAACCATTGGCTAGTTTTGGAGCGCGGTGCATCAATTAGAGTCTTCGGAAGGGCATGGAATGCCGCTTTGGATCTTCGGAGCGAGGTGAGTCTCCTTTCTAACCTTGTAAGAGGGAATTGTCCCCATAGGTGAAACAATTGATTATGTGCTCCTATTTGTGGGGGCTACGTACGCACGAGGTGACAAGAGTCCGTGCGTAGCTACTATTATGCTATTGTCCGGGTAGTCTAGGACCTAAAAGCATGTTATACTTTGAATATTTGTAATCTTATGGATAGTTGAATTTCTTAAACCACATCAAAATAGTAAATGAATTTCTAACAAGATCTAAACCTCATTTTCTTATATCGTTAAAAGGGAATTAGCTGTTTTTGAATAATTGCCCCATGCTGGCTTCTTGGTTGAATGTCTCTATGTGCTTATTTTGGAACAGGCCGAACGTCTCGGCAGATTAAATAGATGCATCTATAGGCGCGCCATCGGCCATCGGCAAGTGCACAGTTTATTTCTGTAGGATCGGGTCGTCACCTCGGCATGATATATTTTGTCGCCTGAGAAATTTAAGTGTTGATATTGCCTTTCATGGCTTGATATAAATTGATAAGATAATTAAAAGAAAACCTCAAAAATCCTTTATTATTGGTTAAATGTGTTTACCTGTTTTCCAGCTTCGTGAGTTAGAACTACTATATAAATCCATGATTTCCTTACATTTTTAGTATATTGTTAATTGACCTCTAGTAAGTGTCGAAGTTGACCATCTCGTCTCTACTTCTTCGAGATTAGGCGGGATACTCATTGAGTACACGTTGTTTACGTACTCATACTACACTTCTGTGCATTTTTGTTGCACAGGTATATGTAACTCTAGTGGCCTACTGGGCGTAGCAGCACGGATGATTCTGGGACTAGGTGAGCTGCATCATTCGAGACGGCCGCAGCTAGAGCAGCCCCTTCTAGTGTACTGTATTTACTTTATGTCCACTGTATTCCGGACGGATGTTGTATTTTATTTTCTTGCCAGTAGATGCTCAATGCACTTGTGACACCGGGTTCTGGGAGGATTTTTAATTATTCAGTATTAAGTCCTCTATTGACTTTACGTTCATTCTTGTAAAATCCTTATTGTGTAATATTCAACGTATAAGAAAAATGATTTTCAGAAATACTAAAACTGGAATTTGATTATGCAATCTTGGTTGGCTTGCCTGACAGCGGTGTCCGGTGCCACCACGACCCTCAGTGGATTTTGGGTCATGACATATATCGGGCACCGGAACCAAAATACGGGACCGATACCATAGTCTTCCAATCAAATTTCATTTCCAATATCCTTAAAAATTTCTAGAAAATAATTTTACTCAAAAATTCATTTCTCGGGCTTTGGACCTCGAAATTCGATTCCGGGCATACACCCAAGTCCCATATTTTCCTACGGACCCTCCGGGATCGTCAAATCACGGGCCCGGGTCCGTTTACCCAAAATGTTGACCGAAGTCAAATATGTTCATTTTAATATTAAAATTTAGCATTTTCCCACATAATTCATATTTAAGCTTTCCGGCTACGCACCCGGACTGCGCACCCAAATAAAGGCAACCATAAATGAGGTTTTTCAAGGCCTCGGAAGTACGGAATCGGTAAGAAAGTAGGTGATGACCCTTTGGGTCGTCACACACTCCAGGCAATGCTCATACCCAAATTGTATTATTAGATTGGGGACAAGTGCAGCGTGGAAGGGCCAGCCCTCAAGTGTCCAAGTTCAGAGGGAGCTCAATGGGTCCCGAAGCAAGGCTCACAAGAGGGGGGCAGAACTTAAAGACTAAGAAAGCGTGCAAGTGAAGATCAGAATGCTAAAAGGGGAAAAGGAAAGGGAAACAACTACAAATCACACATAAGGGGTTCAGGGGAATAGGGAGATTGTAAAGAGCCTATTGCTTAGGCAAGGGCAGGCCTTAGGCATGCCCAACAATGGAGAATGCTAGCATACCTATAAGCCTATCAGAACACACACTATTAGAGGCTAGGATCCCAGGGGATCAAGTTTGATTCATGGACAATAATTTGAAGTATTTCCATGCCTCAAATCATAGCATGAACACATAAGGGGTAGGGGTTTTTGATTCATAGTAGAACAGGCGGAAAGAAACTTTAGCATGCTAAAGTAAGTGTTGAACTATACAGAAACAGTAAGCAGACATGGATATAAAGATAGTAAATAAACACATTGTTGTGATGCTGAAAACCTTAAATCAGGACATACCAGTTTCAAAGAAGCAAATAGAGAGAAAGCAGGCAACAGGACTTGTAAAGAGGCCACAGTACAAGTAACAAGGGAGAATACTTTTGAGTGTAAGTGTGAGTTCAGAAAAAAAAAAACTACGAGTGTTGGTGTGTAGAAAACTAAGAGTCTTCGTGTGTAGAAAACTAAGAGTCTTCGTGTGTTTTGTCAATGAAAGAGTCAGGTATTTATAGTGTGAAAACAGGCGGAAAGAAGGTAAGAAAATAATTATGGAACTCGGTATCAATTAAAATCAACTAGTACAAGACTTCCTTTAATTAAGGAGTTCAAACTTAAACGGTAATGAACAAAACTATTTAAGGAAAGGGGTCAAGTAAGCATCTTGTGCAAAGTAAGCAATTAGGGGTAGATACATATGAGTTTACTTAAGGAAAGAATTTTAAAATACACGGTTAAATAATAAGGTAAAAATTAATTTGTACATAGTAAATCAAGGAGTCAGAGATTTGTAATTACTGGTCCATGAATAAACCAAGTCAGAAAGGCTAAGGAAAGTTTTCGACTCAAACCAAGTAACAGGGAAATCATCAAACAAGAAAAGAAATAAATCAGGCTTACACGAAGGAAGCTTGAAATTAATCAAAAATTGAAAGCCATTTTAGAGGGAGGTTCAGCACATATAAAGAGCACACAAGTATGCTAGGCTGAATTTAGGACAAAGAAAAACGTCATGCAATTGCAAAATCAGTAAGTAGTAGACTATAGGAACATGGTAGTCACACATGTCAGTCTCAGTAACTCAGCAATGTAGAAGAGAGAGAGTATCAAATAGCATACAAAGGGTCCAGTAAAAAGACCTTAGAAGAGTTTAGTAGGGAATCAGAACCATATAAAGAAACAAAGGTCAAAATAAAGTTTTGGAAGCCTAATCGAGTAGTAAATGAGATAACTTCAGAAACTCGGAATAGGTCCAAAGAAGTTAGGGTTTTTGAAATCAAACAGGTTCAGAGATGAAGAACAAACAAATCGCATGACCAATGTTCTCAAAACTCGAATGAATCCCTAAATTTTAGGGTTCTTGCCATCGATCGAGTGTAGAGATGAAAGGACAAGTAATTAAGGAAAAGATACTAACGAAACAAGTTCAGGGATCTCAGAGTTCAGAGATCTCAGAAAGGAACTGAGACCTTTAACATGCTTTTTCAGTAGAAAAAACTGATAAGAAACATAGTAAAAGAACAACATGCGAAACACAATAGAAGAACTCATAAGAACATAGTAGAAGAAACACATAGGAAACGCAGTAGAAGAAATTAATAAGAAACATAGTAGAAAAAACACACAAGAGAAAAAGAAAATCAGAGAAGCATCTAAATAACTTTAAAAAAACCCTAAATCGGGAAAGATAAAGGTTTTGAAAGCATAGTTTTTTGAAAGAAATCTCGAGAAAACATTTAAAAGTTTAGGGAAAACACGAATCTAGAACAGATCTAAAGAAATTAGAAGAACCTCAAAAGTTAGGGTTTCAGAAGAACCCAGATGGTGATAAAGGCTTGGAGAGTCGTTGATCTAAAGAGGGGAAGTCAAGATTAGGCTCGAATAGCCATGGCTTGCCAGAGCAAGGCCGGAGATGGCCATAGAACTCGAATTAAACAAGGTCTGGGCCAAGCTTCTTCATGGTCAGGCCTTGAAACTTCAGTAACCAGGCGTGTAGGAGTTATAAGAGGCCGGTATAGGACTTCTATAGCCTTGGAAGCCATGGATTCCGGTGGTTCTAGGGTGGAAGTGGAGGGAGGCGGCTAGGGTTTCTGAGCGAGAATTTGGGAGATGGGGAATCTAAGGGCGGCTATCGGTGAGGAATGATTTAGGGTTGGGGGTATTAGGGAATTAAAAAAGGAAATGACGAATGTGAGCCGTTGATCTGTTAGATCAATGGCTGGGATTAAAAGGGGGGCCGGGTGGGTTATTTTAAAGGGTTGTGGGTCGGGTACATTTAAGACTTGGGCCAGGTAATAGGATATGAAATTGGGTTCAATTAGGGGTGACATTGGCTAAAATTGAAATACCAAAGGGCTAACATTTAAATAGTCATTTTCACTCATTTATTTTATAAAAAAATAGTAAAATAATTTTTGGAAATAAATTAAAGGTACTAAAATAATCAATAAATATAATTATTAAATAAAAACTATTGGAGTCAATTTTAATAATTGTAAACATAATTAAACCTTAAAAGAGGCTAATATTATAATTATACGCAATTTAGCTTTTAAAATGCTAATTAAATTTATAAAATATGAAAAAATTGTGTTAGCTATATTTTAGTATAAATGTGAGAATCCAATAAATGAATCACTAAAATGATAATTTTGGGGGCAGTTATTGGGGTTTTCTTTATAAAATAGGCAATAAATTAATTTAAAAATTAAGGAAAAAATAATGAAACCTTGGGATATGCTTATATATGCATATATAGGCCATTTTTAAGGTATTTTGCATATTAAAAAATACAAGTAAAAATTGGGTATCAACAAACGCCTCTCTTTACCCGGAAAGGATGAAAGAGTTGTCGGTTAAAGATATGATGGCCAATTTTGACCGAACGAAATGGTTTGAAGAGTTTTGTCCGCGCTCTAGCTTTTGAGCTGCCTAAATATCCTTGGTCTTACAGGAATCAAGCCATATGTAGTTCAGGATCTATCGGCGAAGTATGCTGATGGAGACTTCTCAATCACGAGCGCAATATTCAGGATAGGGCTGCGGGGAACTGGAGTGGAATCGCTCCTGCCGAGATGGCCGTCACTCGTTAGTTTACCTGCAAATAAGCAATACAAGCATATATTGTGCAAAAGTTTAAACGTGATGCAAGTTCCCGTCGGACCATGAATGTTGTCTTTGGATGGTTAGGATGACATCCTCAGACTATGACGTCCTAGGCCATGAAGTGTGTGATAAAGGATTCGCAGGCCATGAAATGATGCTCTCGGGCTATGAGAATGATGCCTCCGAACCATGATGCCTTTGAATAATGATATGCAAAAGATTAAAGGGATCTTCAGGCTATGACATGGTATTCTCGGGCTATGTAAATGGTGCCTCCGAACAATGACACCCTCAGATAATTTGGCGATCTTTCAGCCCATGAAATGCAGTATTTGGTGATATTTCAGCCCATGATATCTGATAGGTGGCGACCTTTCAGCCATGCAAATGTAAATAAAGTAGCGATTTTTCAACCATGCAAGTGTAAATGAAGCGGTGATCTTTCAGCCATGCAACTGTAAATGAAGTGGCGATATTTCAGCCATGCAGAATATAAAATGAAGCGGCGATCTTTCAGCCATGCAGAATGTAAAATAAAGCGGCGATATTTCAGTCATGAAGAATGTAAAATAGAGCGGTGATCTTTCAACCATGCAAATATAAATGAAGTGACGATATTTCAGCCATGCATAATGTAAAATGAAGCGGCGATCTTTCAGCCATGCATAATGTAAAATAAACAGTCATGCAGAATGTAAAATAAAGTGGCGATCTTTCAGCCATGCAAGTGTAAATGAAGTGGCGATATTTCAGCTATGCGGAATGTAAGATACAGCGGCGATCTTTCATCCATGCAGAATGTAAAATAAAGCGGCGATCTTTCAGCAATGCAGAATGTAAAATAAAGTGGCGATCTTTCAGCCATGCAAGTGTAAATAAAGTGGCGATATTTCAACCATGCAGAATGTAAAATGAAGCAGCGATCTTTCATCCTTGCAGAATGTAAAATAAAGCGGCAATCTTTCAGCCATGCAGAATGTAAAATAAAGTGGCGATCTTTTAGCGATGCAAGTGTAAATGAAGTGGCGATATTTCAGCTATGCAGAAAATGCAAATGGAGACAGTGTTTAGTCTCAGAAGGCAAAATGTAGCCTTATGCAATGCAGAAAATGCAGATAGAGACAATGTTTAATCTTGAAAGGTAGAATGGTAGCCTTATGCAATGCAGAAAATGCAGATGGAGACAGTGTTTAGCCTCAGAAAATAGAATGGTAGCCTTATGCAATGCAAAAAATGCAGATGGAGACAATGTTTAGTCTCGGAAGGCAGAATGGTAGCCTTATGCAATGCAGAAAATGTAGATGGAGACAGTGTTTAGTCTCGAAATGCAGAATAGTAGCCTTATGCAATGCAGAAATAAAAATAAAGTGGCAAATGATAGCAGAGTTTCTTAGCTGATAGCAAGTTACGATGTCGGGATCACAGAGGATATTGTGATATAAGGGATATCACTGGCATGGTTGGATGGCCAATACCGGTAAGTGCAACAATCCTGAGAGTTGTATTCATGACCAATGTTCATCTTGTGGGTGTGTAGTATGTCAGATGCTTTTGCAATCCAAGTGTCTACATCCAAAGAAAAATCGTGAGTTTTGTAGAGGGGAGGTTAGTTCGTATCCCTGCTGGACGTGCTCGACTTGTTCGGCTTTAATCTGGTGATATAGTATGTATCATTGGGGTAGCGTTGCTGAACAAAGCGATTTCAATAATAAACATGTATGAATTTGTAAAAATATGACATAAGTATATATTTAAGAAATAACTTTTAGATGTACTGACGACTGTGACGTGGTTCAAGACATTGCAAACTCTCTTGTTACGGAATTTTGAGGGTCCTCCTCAAAATTCTGCCCCAGTTTAATGTGTTGATGCTTCTGATGATTACGTGTGATGATTGGCTGAAATTACTTCAGAATTTTGAGGGTCCTCCTCGAAATTCTGCCTCAGTTTCCAATTTCGGGGGAAAATGAAAATTTTATTAAATTATGACCGAACCCATAAGGCTGCCTACGTATCCCCTCTTAAACGGGAATTAGGTCAGATGTAGTTCAAATCACATTATATAGGAAAGCATAAGATTACACACAGTAATGCTTGACTGCATCTGAATTGATTAGTTTTGGCCAAACTTCTCCGTCCATTTCTACAGGTATAAGGGCTCCTCCTATCAGAACTCGGTGAACCATGTATGGACCTTGCCAGTTTGGAGAGAATTTCCCTTTGGCTTCATCTTGATGCAGGAAAATTTTCTTTAACACCAACTGCCTCGGTGTGAACTATCTTGGCTTGACTCTCTTGTTGAAGGCTATGGACATTCTGTTCTGATAAAGCTGACTGTGGCAAACTGCATTCATTCTTTTTCCATCTATAAGAGCTAGCTGCTTGTAAAGACTCTTCACCCATTCTGCTTCGTCGACCTCAGCTTCTTGTATTATTCTTAAGGAAAGGATTTCTACTTCAGTGGGAATGATAGCCTTTGTACCATAAACCAGCATCTAGGGGGTTGCCCCAGTTGATGTGCGGACTGTGGTGCGATACCCTAACAGAGCAAATGATAACTTCTCGTGCCACTATTTGTGCTTCTCTATCATTTTCCTCAATATCTTCTTGATATTCTTATTGTCAGCTTCTATGGCTCCATTCATCTGAGGCCTGTAGGCTGTAGAATTCTTGTGTTTGGTTTTGAAGGTTTCACACATAGCTTTTATTAAGTCACTATTGAGGTTGGAGCCATTATCAGTAATGATTGACTCTGGAATCCCAAACCAACAAACTATACGGTTGCGGACAAAGTCTGCCATGACTTTCTTAGTCACTACTTTGTAAGATGCTGCCTCGACCCATTTGGTGAAATAGTCGATTGCTACTAGGATGAACCTGTGCCCGTTGGAAGTGACCGGCTCGATCGGTCCAATAACATCCATTCCCCAAGCGGCGAATGGCCATGGTGAGCTTGTTGCATTAAGCTTGTTTGGAGGTACCTTTTTCATTTATGCATGTATCTGACAGTGGTGGAACCTTCGAACATACTGGATGCAGTCTATTTCCATAGTCATCCAAAAGTAACCAGCCCGGAGTATCTTCTTGGCTAAGTCAAAATCGTTCATATGTGGACCGTAGGTCCCAACATGGATTTCTTCGAGCAGTTTAGATGCTTCTTTTGCGTTGACACACCTTAGTAATCCAAAATCCGGAGTCCTCCTATACAGGATTCCTCCCCTGTGAAAAAAATTGTTAGACAACCTTCGAAATGTGCACTTCTGAGTATAATTAGAAAACTCTGGGTATTCTCCCTAGCCTACATATTCCTTGATATCATGAAACCAAGGCTTTCCGTCTGCTTCTTCTTCAATGTGGGATCAATGAAGTTTTTATCCGGATGGGATCAATGAAGTTTTTATCCGGATGTTATATCATGGATGACAGGGTAGCCAATGCATCGGCGAATTCATTCTGGATTCTGGGAACATGTTGGAATTCCATCTTTGTGAACCTCTTCCTTAGTTCCTGCACATGGTGCAGATATGGGAGTATCTTGGAGTTCTTGGTCGCCTATTCTTCTCGTACCTAATGTATGAGTCGGTCTGAATCCCCGATTACTAGCAACTCTTGTATGTTCATATCAATAGCCATCTTGAGCCCTAAGATGCAGGCTTCGTACTCGTCCATATTGCTGGTGCATGGGAACCTGAGCTTAGCTGATACCGAATAATGTTGACCGGTTTCTGATACTAGGATTTCTCCTATGCCGACTCCTTTGAAATTTGCTGCTTCATCGAAAAACATTCTCCAGCCATCATAGGATTCTACAATGCCTTCTCCTATGAATGATACCTCTTCATCAGAAAAATACATCTTTAGGGGTTCGTATTCTCCATCCACGGGGTTTTTGGCAAGGTGATCTGCTAGTGCCTGTCCCTTGATTGCTTTCTGAGTTATGTAGACAAATTCACTCAACAGGATTTGCCACTTGTCTGGCTTGCCGGTAGGAATGGGCTTCTGAAAAATGTACTTCAAAGGGTCCATCCTTGATATAAGATATGTAGTGTAGGCACAGAAGTAATGTCTCAGCTTATGGGCTACCCAAGTTAAACCGCAGCAGGTGCGTTCTAGCAGAGAATATCGGGCCTCGTACGGAGTGAACTTCTTGTTGAGATAGTAAATGGCCTGCTCTTTCCTTCCTGTTTCATCATGTTGCCCCAGAACGCAACTGAAAGCTCCATCCATCACTGCAAGGTAGAGTACTAAGGGTCTACCTAGCTTAGGCGGGACTAAGGCTGGTGGTGTTGACAGATATTCCTTGATCCTGTCGAAAGCTTTCTGGCATTCATCAGTCCATTTGGTGGCGGCATCCTTTTTCAACATCTTGAAGATCGGCTCACAGATGATCGTGGACTGTGCTATGAACCGGCAGATATAGTTAAGCCTTCCCAAGAAACTCATCATGTCCTTCTTGTTCT
Organism: Nicotiana glauca; assembly: GCA_026770625.1. Lineage (NCBI taxonomy): Eukaryota > Viridiplantae > Streptophyta > Magnoliopsida > Solanales > Solanaceae > Nicotiana > Nicotiana glauca. The sequence continues at coordinate 138,646 of MU726180.1, read as the reverse complement.
TTGGCGATGGAAGTTCCTGAATAGCTTTGACCTTTGATGGTTCCAGTTTTATTTCTCGGTGACTCACAATAAACCCAAGCAATTTTTCGGCGGGAACCCCAAATGTACACTTTGCGGGATTTAGTTTCAGTTTGTACCTTCGCAATCTATTGAAAAACTTACTCAAATCTTCCATGTGATCAGTGGCCTTCTTGGACTTGATGATAACGTCATCTACGTACACCTCGATCTTCTTGTGTGTCATATCATAAAAAATGGTAGTCATAGCCCTCATGTAGGTGGCCCCTACATTATTTAACCCAAACGGCATCATCTTGTAGTAGTACATTCTTCACAGTGTAATGAAAGTCGTTTTCTCAGCATCTTCTTCGTCCATCCAGATCTGATGATAACCAGCGAAACAATCCACAAATGATTGCAATTCATTCTTGGCATAATTTTCTATCAGAATGTGTATGTTTGGTCAGGGGAAGTTGTCTTTTGGACTGGCCCGGTTGAGATCCCGGTAGTCGACACGGACTCTAACATTCCCGTCCTTCTTCGGCACTGCCACAATGTTAGCTAACCATGTTGGATACTCAACTACCCTGAGAGCTTTAGCTTTGACCTGCTTGGTGACTTCTTCCTTGATTTTCAAACTTATATTAGGTTTGAACTTTCTGAGCTTCGGTTTTACCGGCAGACATGTCGGATCAGTTGGCAGTTTATGGGCCACAATAGATGTACTCATGCCAGTCATGTCATCGTACGACCAGGCGAATATGTCCTCATATTCTCATAGAAATTCTGTGTACTCTTCCTTTTCTGACGGCGATAAGTGAACACTGATTCGTGTTTCTTTGACATTTTCTACATCTCCCAGGTTAACAATCTCAGTCTCGTCCAAGATGGACTTAGGTCTGTTTTCGAAATTCTCAACTTCCTTAACAATATCTTCCGGTATGTCATCTTCCTCTGGATCTATGTCTGTTTGTTGCGTCGTCTCATTGTATGTCACAGTCATTGGGCATCAAGATAAGTAATAGTAATGTTGTATAAGTAAAGTAATGACAGAAAACAACAAGAGTGCTGATTTATAAGGAAAATTGAAATGCTTTGATAAATTCCATAACTGTTTTGAACAATGAAGATCTTATTGTGAAAATTAAAAATGTGAAAGGAAAGTCAACTAGTAAAAATAAAAGATAGTGCATGATGCTTGTTCAGCCTTGCTACCCCGAGGCTCGCCGGGCTCTGCTAGTTCTGATGGTCCAGATATTGAGGCATGCTCCTCTGCTTACAGCCTGTATGGAAGGGCCCTTCCTCCCCCTCCTCCTCGAAAATGACACAACAATCCATATCATCGTTTTCCAGGAACAAATTCCTCACTGCTGCTAGTGCTTTATCTTCTTCTGACCCATATATAACTTTGGTCGGTTGGAAAGTCTGTTCCAAGGGTGGTATTGGCTGCTCCAACGGGTAGTAAGGACCACGCCATGGTGGCGACCAGTTGTTGAATTCCTCCCAGGTATACTCATATCCCAGACCGAAGGTGGTGCCATGTTTCTTTAGTTTATAGGCTTAGTGATTCCTTGGAGATTTTTGCCAAGTCCCTTGCCAGGTTCATACCCGCTCTATTTCAATGTGCTTTCAATTTTGTTATCCCACCATTTGTCCTTGTCAACGACGTTGACTCGCTCGATGTGGTGATAAGTCTCCCCGCCTATCTTTCTTCTGCCTCCTATTGTTGGGATGGTCTAGCAACTGTATATGGGACTGCTACCGTCGCCGTGAATGATCACCTCTTGGTGATTTCACTGAAACTTCACTGCCTGATGTAGTGTTAACACTACGGCCCCAGCGGCATGAATCCGTAGTCGTCCCAACAGTAGATTGTAAGATGCCGGCACATCTATCACTTGAAAATCAACATCAAACCAAGTAGGCCCCATTTGCAAACACGGGCTAATTTTTCCAACGGTGGACCTTTGGGAACCATCGAAAGCTTTGACGTTGAAGGCCCCGTCCTTGATCTCATGCTATGACGACCCAAAGGGGTCATAGCTATTTTTTTTATCCATTTCGAGCTTTCGAGGCCTTAAAAACCTCATCTATAGTTGCCTCGATTTGCGTGCATAGTTTGTACGCGTAGCTGGAAGATCAAATATCAAATTCTGAGAAACTTTGCTAAGTTTTGATATTAAAATGAATAAATTTGACTTCGGTCAACATTTTGGGTAAACGGACCCAGATCCGGATTTGATGGTCCCGGAGGGTCCGTAGGAAATTATGGGACTTGGACATATGCCCGGAATCGAATTCCGAGGTCTCAAGCCCGAGAAATGAATTTTTGAGTAAAATTGGTTTTTAGAAATATTAAAGGAAATTGAAAGTAAAATCTGATTAGAAAGTGATGGTATCGGGCCCGTATTTTAGTTCTGGTATCCGGTACAGGTCTTATATGTGGTTTAAGCGCTTCCTGTAATGTTTGGTTGAAAACGGACAACGTTTGACGTGTTTCGGGCTTAAAATGGAAAATTTGAAGTTTTATGAAATTTGAAAGAATTATTGGATTTTTAAGGCTTAATTCATTGTTTTTATGTTATTTTGGCGATTTGATCGCACGGTTGAGTTCGTAAGATGTTTTTGAGTTAGTGTGCATGTTAGGTGGAGCCCCGAGGGCTCGGGAGTGTTTTGGAGGTGTCTCAAAGTGGTTTTGGACTTAGGAAAATTTCAGGAAAAAAACATTGCAGAAACAGTACCCCGTAACAGTATCCGTGAATGGTACCATGAACAGTACCCCGTAACAGTGCCCCTTAATAGTATCCGTGAATAGTACTGTGAACAGTACCCCATGAATAGTAACACTGGGTGAACAGTGCACACGAAAATTTCTGGACAGAATTGTTCCCAAGTTCTGAAAATGGGACGCCCATTTTCCAATTTTTTTCCGATTTAGAGCTCGGATAAGGCGATGTTTTGGGAGATTTTTGGAGAGAACAACGGGGTAATTGTTCTTAACTTAATTTTGGTTAGATTACCCGAATATATTACTAGTTTTGGCATTTAATTGGTGATTTTAGTTGAGAAAATCTTGGAAACCCTCTTGGTTTAATTTGAAGATTTGAGGGTCGAGTTGATATCGGATTTTGGTAAAATTAGTATGGTTGGACTCGTGGTTGGATAAGGTATCATATTCCGTAATTTTTGTCGGGTTCCGAGAAGTGGTCCCCACGGACAAATTTTAGTGCAATTTCGAATTTTAAATGGAAAATGTATAATTTCATGTGGAATTAATCCCTATAATTTTTATTGACTGAATCGAATTGTTTATAACTAGATTTGAAGCTTCGGAAAAATTCGCGAGGCGAAGGCTTGTCGAAATTTTGAATTGGTAGCAAAGCGAGGTAAGTGTTTGATCTACCCTAGCTTGAGGGAATAGGAGTTGAGTCATATTTGTTACTTGCTAATTGTCGAGTACGATGTATAGGCATGGTGACGAGTATCTATACATTGGTGTGTAGTATGACCGCGAGTCTTTACATTACGAATATTTGGATTTTGTTATATCTTCCATGTTTGAATGATGATTTCTATTAAAATTGTGAAAGTATATGAGATGATTGAACCCTTTGGAGCATCGGCTCAAGTGGTAAAATGAATTACAAGTAAGAAATGAATGAAAGAGAAAGAAGTATTAAATAATTCCGTTGGTGAGATATTTTGTTAAATTGTTGGTAACTCCCTTGCCAAGAATTTTATTGCTTAATTGTTGTACCCTTTGTCACACCTCCTTTTGGCGTTACCGCACCCCGCGAAGGGATGTGATAAAAGGGAGTTTTTCCAATTAAAGGACAAACGAAATGGGATTCGTTTATTAAGAGATTCAGAGTCGCCACTTGGGAGATTTATGGTGTCCCAAGTCACCGGTTGAATCCCGAATCGAGGAAAAGATTGACTCTGTATTACAGTCCGCGAACCAGAAATCTAAGTAAGGAAATTTGTTAACCCGGGAGAAGGTGTTAGGCATTCCCGAGTTCCGTGGTTCTAGCACGGTCGCTCAACTGTCATATTCGGCTTAATTATCTTATTTTAAATACATGTTGAACCTATGTACAAATTTTAACTCTTTACCGCTTTTATTATTATTATTATTATTTTAACAAAGAATTACAATGTTGTGAAAATATATCTCGAACCACGTCACATCAATGTACCCGTGGTTATCGACACATTTCGACTCCGTTGAGATTTGGATTTGGGTCACATAAATGTGCACCCAAGTTTAAGAAAGTAATTTATTAAAGGCGCGCCTAAAGCGACTAGCGTATCATTATTTTAGGTAAGGCCGTGAAATTTTGCTAAACGGCCCATCCCAAAATCTAAGTAATTTTACAAACACATATAGAGGGCCCCGCTGCTTATGCGCTTTATTTGGCGAGGCTCGTCTCATTTTTATTATTTAAAAGGGAAAACCTAAGGCAACTGTGATTTTCTACTAAAGATTGTCTCTAAAGGGCCCTAATTAATTAGCATCATTAATTACGATTAGAAAATCTTTCACGGAATTCGAGCTTCAAACCCAGGTCCACACTTGAACAAGAAGAAAACCTCCTTATTCGAATACGCTACCTAGCTTGGAAGGCCCAAAACCCGTATTATTATTAAGAAAAAGAATGATTAAAGTTGCGCGAACACATATTCCAAATTAATTTAGGATCATGGTCATGTTACGCGAACGTGTACACAACCACAATCGTATATTAGATGCGCCTAAAATAAATTACGAATATTAATCTATTCCCCCAAATATGACCTTGCCTTACAAAAATAACTCAGTAAAATGCTGCTCAACGTAATGACAACAGCATGCCAAAAAAACAAAATAGAGCATTTCATAAAAAGGCAATAATTCAAATCCTAACAATGCTAATAAAACTGACAATTTCTCCAACTTTATCCTCAAATCCAAATAAACAAAATATAACATAATAATACTAAATATGACAAAAACATCTTAAAATTATAACTTAAACAACTGGACAAAAGTCCTCTGCAAATCTAGAAATTTTCGTCTTCATATATATATGAAAGCAAGAGGTACAACATACTCACAATTATTCCCTTGTATCGTGCTTGTGAAACTGATTGAAGACTCGAACAACAACGATGTTGGCGATGAAAACTTGACGAAAAGTAGATTAATATAGATTCCTCAAAATCCAAACAGAACCGCGGACGGCAAACTCGAACGAGCTCCGGCGCTCAAACCCGAATAACTCAAACCGGCATCGGAAAGCTCGAGAAGGAAACTTTTGTATCAACTACAAATCTGACTTGCAACAGAACCTGTTTGGCCAGCTCTGACAGAGACCTGGAAGTTTTAAACTAAAACCACCGGTATTAATGGAGGTCGCCGGTGTGCTGCTGGTTCGTTGGCGTGGTGAGCTGAAGGTTGTTCGTTTGGTTGAGGGAGGCGGTCGTTTGGGACGTGAAGGTCGCTGGTTGGTCGGAGACGAAGCAAAAGCAGACTGGTTTTGAGCTGTTCGCTAGGGTTTTTCAGTTGTTTGGTTTCATTGTTGTTCTTGGAAGAAGAAGAAGACGCATGGTCTTTTGGTCGTGACAAACAACGAAGGAGAAGGTTAGCGATGGAGGACGAGTCTCGACTGGTTTGGGGCTGAAGGGTCGCTA
>MU726180.1:87994-121410 GCA_026770625.1 Nicotiana glauca | reverse complement strand
GTTATATTTTCTTTCGAACGTTGTATTTAGCACTCTTAGTAGTTCGTGAGTACGTGACACCAGTCTTGGGTAGAGGTTTTAATCAAATTTCAGTATTTCATTCAGTTTTATTAACTTAAGTCTTCCGCTCATTTCATTTATTTCGCTGTATTTATATTATTTCTGTTAAAATGTTAAAAGAATACTTTTGATAACGAAAATATAAGTAAGAGTTGCTTGCCTAGCTCCTACTAGTATGCGCCATCACGACTCCTGATGGTGGAAAATTTGGGTCGTGACACATGCAGTCCCTTTCCCAATGTCCTGAGTGTTACCAACGGACAAATGTTGAGGCTGGAACCTCCATCAATAAGGATTCTGGTGATAAAATAATCTTCCCGTTGTACGGTGATGTGCAACGCCTTATTGTGTCTCAACCCTTCTGGTGGCGGCTCATCTTCATGAAAAGTGATCTTGTGACTTTCCAATACCTGTCCTACCATGTTTTCCATCTCTCCTCAAGTGATGTTGCTTGGTATATATGCCTCACTCAGCACCCTTAACAGTGCATTCTTGTGTGCATCGGAATTCTGTAGTAAAGAAAGGATAGAAATTTGCGCTAGTGTTTTGTTCAGATGATCAATGACCGAGTATTCCTTGGCTTGTATCTTTCTCCAGAGATCATCGGGCCCGGTTTTGGTAATGGTTAGCTGACTAGAGGCCTGCTTTCTTGACTCAGCCAGATGTTCCGGGGTATAAACCCTACCAGTTCTCGTCATACCTTGCGCCGTAATAGCTTCTCCAAACATGACCTTCCCTTTTCTTCTTGCCTCGGCTGTGTAGACCCCCGGTATGGCATTTGTATGGAATGGTATTACGGCCGACATTGCCACTGGAATTGGTATGGCTATCTTTACTCCGAATGGAGCAGGCACCTTGGGCGATAAAACTGCAACTTCAAAGGGTGCAGGTGCATTTGTCGACGACATAAATTCGACCTCAATTGGTGCTGGCGTCTTTGCAGTAGGATGATGTTTCAAACTCAAGTGGCATGGACATATTTACCTTGGCTTCCCTAGAGGGTTGAATCTGGACTACGATCGGATTAAGGGTGACTATCAGCTTCTTTAGATTGTCACCATCTGTGATCAAACCGATCGATCCTTTGGGTATCAATCATCCTCTATTTCAATCATGGGAACGCCTCCACCCTTGTGATCTGGTAGAGGGTAATTGCGGACATTCGGAGCAGGCTCCTTTGCCACAATAATCTTGTTATCAATTAAAGTTTGTATCTTATCTTTCAGAGAGTGGCATTCGTCAATGGTGTGTCTTTTCATGCTGGAATGGTATGCACAGGACTTATTTGTATTAACCCACTAAGAAGTGTTCTCGGGAGCAACAGGGATAGGAGTGATGTAACCAGCATTTTTGAGTCTTTCATACAACTGTTGATAGGTTTAGCAATAGTCATATACTGTTTTGGGGGTCTTCGGTCAAAGTTTGGTCGAGGTCTAGGGAGGTTTTGGCGTGGAGGAAGGGATTGGTAGTGGGATGGTTGGGTGTTGTAGGCCTGGTAAACATGTGCTGGTTGGGAATATCTGGGTGAAGTAGGCTGATATGTGGGGGGTGGAGGTGATTGATAGATGGGTGGTGGAGTTTGGTAAGAGGGTGAGTGTGCTTGGTAATTTGGAGTAGGTTGATATGTGAGTGGGGCATTGGGTAGGTTTGGTACTTGATGGGAGATTTGGTTCTCTGTGCCACCATTACGGCTCCTACATCCCTCTTCTTGGACACACCTCCTAACTGTAAGGCCTTATTTTTAGCTTGCAAGGTCTCGAAATTCATAACCATACCGCTTTTGATGCCCTCTTCGATCCTCTCTCCCAGCTTGATAATGTTAGAAAATTTGTGGCTCTCGATCATCATCAGCCTCTCATAATACTGTAGGTCTTGGGCTCGGACGAAGAATTTGTTCATTTTTTCTTCTTCTAAGGCGGGTCTGACCTTAGCAGCTTTGGACCTCCAACGAGTAGCATACTCACGAAAGGTTTTTGTGGGCTTCTTCTTCAGATTTTGAATGTGGAACACATCTGGTGCATTCTCCGTGTTGAACCTGAACCTATCCATAAAATCAGACGCCATGCTTACCCAGTTTGGCCACTTCTTTGGATCTTGGATAATGTACCAAGATAAAGCATCTCCCTTCAAGCTCCTCATGAAAAGCTTCATGCGGATTTTCTCGTCTTTTCCTACTCCAACCAATTTTTCACAGTACGTTCTCAATGGACCCTTGGATCTCATGTGTCATCAAACATTTCGAACTTAGGAGGTTTTTACTCCTCGGGCAACTCGACATCGGGATGTATGCAAAGATCTTTAAAGTTTAGCCCTTCAATTCCCTTATTACCTTCAATGCCTTGAATTCTGTTAGTCAACTTTTTAAGTTCTTCGGCCAGGTTTCTAATGAGCAAGTCTTTATCATCGGACTCGGGTGTGCTTGAGATGGGCTGGGTGGAGTGTCGTACAGTCTCCATATAGATGGGGGTATTATATTGGGTGTGGCAGTGATCATTTATGGAGTTCTGGAGTTCTGGGATGAGCAATGGGGTGTTATTTGAGGTATGGCAGGTGTTGCTGTGGTGATGAGGAGTGGGATGGTTTTGTTGCTTTAGGATATTTTGTGGAGGTATAAGATTCTGAGCATTTGGGAAATTAACATCTGGAGTGGTGCGGGAAAATGACAGATTTGCCAGAATCTGAACTTGGTCAAGTTCTTCTTGAAATTTCAGCAGCTTTTGTTCCAATTAGAATGCATTTTCCTTGGGAACCAGAGTACTGTGACCGTGAGTGACCTCTATCCGTTCAGTTGAGTTTTCCTTTCTAGCGTTGTTCAAATTTTCCATCTTCCCTTTGTTTTTGTGTCTGACAGGACTGAGAGGAGGAGTAGGTGAAGGGCCCTTGGATCTCGTGAAATAGGATAATGTTGCCAGAGTTCACGAACTAACCATTAGGGAGGGGAATAAACAAAAGGTAACAAGTCAATCAGGATTATATAAAAATGTTGCAATATTAAAACATACAATGCAGGAATGTAAAGTGTGTCCTAATTTGAGGACCTCTTTATGCCCGAGGTAGGCCTGACAACAAGTTGATTTGGAGAACTTGGAATGTTGAATGCCTCATTTCATTGATAAAAAGTAGACGAATCCCAAATCGACACTAAATAACAGGAAATAAAAGTTGCTAGTAACCATTGGCCTTATTACATTTTATAAAGCAAAATGAAAACTCTTATCTATTTGGTCCCAGAAGGACATTTCCCAGATTCGATGTCCTTGTCTCCATCCAATAGATTCCCTAACTCACGCAGTCCTAGCAGCAGGTAGGCTCTGGCCAGATATCCGTCTTCATTTTCTTCTAGTAATGGTGTCATTTCAATATCCCCGAAGTGGAGCACAGACCTCTCGCTATCCCAGAACAAAGTGGCAGCTTCTATGATCTTGTTGTTGGGTTGGATTTCTATGAGAGAAGGTAGGTTCCCCAAATATTTTCGGACAAGAGTCTGATCACTGGAGTGAAAATCCTTCCACCAGCTTAGTAGTTTGGGGTGGATGTTGGTGACCATGCCAAATATGGGGAATTCGTGCCTCATATTTCTACAAGAAAATAAGGTTAGGCCATTTCCCCCACCAGACTCGACTATTTAATATCAACAATTGGCATAAAAGCATTTAGTTCTCTAAATAAATGCACAGAACATGACAATGTCCGTTTGGGGTTCTAGGGAAACCCAGTGGACTTTGGACAAGGCTATCTTAAAGATTCATTATACGGACAACATAACTGACTCGGCTAGGTTTGACCATAATGCATGCACAATTTAAACAGAGTAAGGTTTCTATGAGGGTTTTAGACTGGTATCCTTGAGCGGACAACTCAAGGGGGAAAGGCGCGGAACCATCGACTACACCGTTGATCGACTGGTTTTACCGCAAATATGCCTTTTATGGATTTAGGGGGTGATAATGTCAGAAGAGCGCAACCACTCATTATAAGCGTTGCGATAGGATTTTGTTTGGCATGAGTGGAATATGATGTCGAGCATGATTATTCAATAGTTAAAGGCATGTAGTTATATATTTGTAAGTACAACAGTGTCATAATTTAAAGCAGTAGTAAAGGAAAGCAGTAAAAAAAAAAAAAAGGAGACAAGTCAGTTTTGCAATCGAAATGGAAATTGAATGCTTAAAAGAAATAAACAAATAATTGTGCGTAAAGAAGCATAAATTCACGATAATAGTCTGCAGTGGTAAAAGCCTAAAAAGATCCCCAACAGAGTCGCAACGATGTATAACATTTGGGAGGACAACTCATTCCTTTTGGGAATTGGGTTTGCATTTGAAGAGTTGTCACCTAATGATTATGGTGCATTAGGACACCAAGGAGGTTTGATTTGAGAAACCAGAGATGGGGTAAGGTCTTGAAATTATTCCAAGGGGAAGGTGTTAGGCACCCATCAAAATCCACTAATATGGTTCCCGGCCAGACTATTGTTATGAATTTAGGTGCAAATAACATCTAGGCAAATAAAGCTTCAAATAAAAGGGGATTTTCACATGATGGTTTACAAAAAAAAAGTTGGAAAGAACTAAAAGAAAGCTAATTTTTTCTGAAAAGAGGGAGTTGAAATTCTAAAAGAAACAAAGAAATAAAGGGAAAAGGGGTCCTAGGTTTATTAACAATATGGATCACCCCACACAATGTCCGGTAATCACTCCTCAATGAGGGGCTACATGTGACATTATCGCGTGGTCATCATATCCATATCTACCCATCCCACCCTGTTAAGGTATTAAAGTGTGGAATGGTCTCGATTACTTATTGCATGCTATTACCCGTCCCAATCCTATCAGTCCTGGAGGCACTTAGGACTACTAATCCTAAATGGGAGGGATATTGGGCTTTATTTGAAGTTTCAAAAAAGGTTAAAAATCTAAAGCGACATAGGAAACACATATTGCACATTTAGGGGGAGCATATAAACAAACAAAGGCTCAATTATACCTCCTTGCATAGGAAACAAGCATATGATTAGCATGACTTTCATCATACTGGTTAAGTTTTGATTAAATACTAAACATGACAGAGCTTAAAGGTTGAGGCAGACTGATTTATTACATAATTCAGATAGGAAGCCCTGTTCAGGCCTGCCTGTTGGTTGTAGTTATTAACAGAAACAGATTCAGTTTAATTATTACCCTATGGCTTGCCTAAGCGTTACACCGGGGTCCTATAGGCATGATATCTACTGAATTCAGAAAAACATTAAAGCTTGAAATAAATTGTTTGAGTGCATACTCGTTAAACACCCTAAGTGAGGGAATAAAATTATTAAAGAGGCCAGATTTAAATGAAGTGACTATAAGTTCTGTAGCTGGTGGTAACTATTATCACTGGTTTTAAATCTATACTGAGTGAAGCGGATCATATTCGATTAGGAATTCCTATAGGCATGCTTTCTATGCGCTGCTGATTTTAAACTTTGTAGACGTGGTATAAAAATGCAGAAGCCTTATAGACATGGTCTCTAAATGCATAAGACTGGTTTTAAACCTATAAACATGATATCTAGCTTGCAGAATTTATTTAAGACCTATGAGAATGGTATCTAGGTGTAATTGAATATGCAGAATTGAATAATCCTATAGGTATAATTTCTATATGAAGTCGAATATATAGAATTCAGAATGGACCTATAGGTAGGATTTCTATATAAATTTTGAATATGCAGAATTCAGGACACCTATAGACATGATTTCTATATGCATTTGAATATGCAGAATTCAGAACACTTACAAACATGGTTTCTATATGAAAATTGGACATGCGGGAATGTAGTGATCCTATAGTCATGATTTCTATATGAAATTTGGAGATGCATAATTCATAATGACCTATAGACATGGTATCTATATGAAAATTGGAGATGCAGAATTCAGAATGACCTATAGGCATGATTTTTAGATGCATTTGAATATGCAGAATTCAAAATACCTATAGATATGGTATCTACCCTTTGCATGCATACTTACCCACCTTTTTTCACTAACCACCCCCAAGTGTTCATTATAACTTATTACAAACCAGAATAAATAGAAATTACATCAGAAATAGTAAAAAAAAAGTACAACCAAAGGAGAGCCTGATTCTGACTTTCTGTCTGAAATATGAGATAAACCAACTCAAAGACCACTGATTCAAAGCCTTTGTCCAATCTGAGTGTGTCAAAGTTCCCTAAGAGCCTCAAGGGACTCCGGGAAATGCTCACACCCAAATTGTATTATTAGATTGAGGAAAAGTGCAGTATGGAAGGGCCAGACCTCAAGTGTCCAAGTTCAGAGGGAGATCAATGGGTCCCAAGGCAAGGCTCACAAGAGGGGGCAGAACTTAAAGACTAAGAAAGTGTGCAAGTGAAGAACAGAATGCTAAAAGGGAAAAAGGAGAGGGAAACATCTACAAATAAGCACACATAAGGGGTTCAGGGGAATAGGGAGATTGTAAAGAGCCTATTGCTTAGGCAAGGGCAGGCCTTAGGCATGCCCAGCAATGGAGAATGCTAGCATACCTATAAGCCTGCCAGAACACACACTATTAGAGGCTAGGATCCTAGGGGATCAAGTTTGATTCATGGACACTAATTTGCAGTATTCCCATGCCTCAAACCATATTAAGAACACATAGAGGGTAGGGGTTTTGGATTCATAGTAGAATAGGCAGAAAGAAACTTCAGCATGCTAGACTAAGTGTAGAACTATACAGAAACAGTAAGCAGACATGGATATAAAGATAGTAAATAAACATATTGTTGTGGTGCTGAAAACCTTAAATCAGGACATACCAGTTTCAAAGAAGCAAATAGAGAGAAAGCATGCAACAGGACTTGTAAACAGGCCACAGTACAAGTAAAGAGAGAGAATACTTCTGAGTGTAAGTGTGAGTTCAGAAAAAAAAACTACGAGTGTTGGTGTGTAGAAAACTAAGATTCTTCATGTGTAGAAAACTAAGAGTCTTCGTGTGTAGAAAACTAAGAATCTTCGTGTATTTTGTCAATGAAAGAGTCAGGTATTTATAGTGTGAAAACAGGTGGAAAGAAGGTAAGAAAATAATTATGGAACTAGGTATCAATTAAAATCAATTAGTACAAGACTTCCTTTAATTAAGGAGTTCAAACTTAAATGGTAATGAACAAAATTATTTAAGGAAAGGGGTCAAGTAAGCATATTGTGCAAAGTAAGCAATTAGGGGTAGATACATAGGAGTTTACTTAAGGGAAGAATTTTGAAATACACGGTTAAATAAATAAGGTAAAAATCAATTAGTACATAGTAAATCAAGGAGTCAGAGATTTATAATTACTGGTCCATGAATAAACCAAGTCAGAAAGGCTAAGGAAAGTTTTCGACTCAAACCGAGTAACAGGGAAATCAGCAAACAAGGAAATAAATCAATCAGGCTTACAGGAAGGAAGCCTAAAATTAATCAAAAATTGAAAGCCAATTTATAGGGAGGTTCAGCACATATAAAGAGCACACAAGTATGCTAGGCTGAATTTAGGACAAAGAAAAACGTCATACAATTGCAAAATCAGTAAGTATTAGACTATGGGAACATGGTAGTCACATAGGTCACTCTCAGTAGCTCAGCAATGTAGAAGAGAGATAGATCAAATAGCATACAAAGGGTCCAGTAGAAAGACCTTAGAAGAGTTTAGCAGGGAATCGGAACCATATAAAGAAACAAAGGTCGAAAAAAAGATTTCGAAGCCTAATCGAGTAGTAAATGAGAACTTCAGAAACTCGAAATAGGCCCAAAGAAGTTAGGGTTTTTGAAATCAAATAGGTTCAGAGACTATGAACAAACAAATCGCATAGCCAATATTCTCAAAACTCGAATGAATCCCCAAATTTTAGGGTTCTTGCCATCAATCGAGTGTAGAGATGAAATAACAAGTAATCGAGGAAAAAGATACTAACTAAATAAGTTCAGAGATCTCAGAAAGGAACTGAGACCTTTAACATGCTCTTTCAGTAGAAAAAAACTCGTGACAAACATAGTAAAAGAACAACATGCGAAACACAGTAGAAGAACTCATAAGAACATAGTAGAAGAAACACATAGGAAACACATTAGAAGAAACTAATAAGAAACATAGTAGAAGAAACACACAAAAGAAAAAGAAAATCAGAGAAGCATCTAAATAACTTAACAAAAACCCTAAATCAGGAAAGATAAAGGTTTTGAAACATAGTTTTTTGAAAGAAATCTCGAGAAAACATTTAAAAGTTTAGGGAAAACACAAATCTAGAATAGATCTAAAGAAATCAGAAGAACCTCAAAAGTTAGGGTTTCAGAAGAACCCAGATGGTGAGAAAGGCTTGGAGAGTCGTTGATCTAAACAGGGGAAGTCGAGATCAGGCTCGAATAGCCATGGATTGCCGGAGCAAGGCCGGAGATGGCCATAGAACTCGAATCAAACAAGGTCTGGGCCAAGCTTCTTCATGGTCAGGCCTTGAAACTTTAGTAACCAGGCGTGTAGGAGTTATAAGAGGCCGGTATAGGACTTCTATAGCCTTGGAAGCCATGGATTCCGATAGTTCTAGGGTGGAAGTGGAGGGAGGCGGCTAGAGTTTCTGAGAGAGAATTTGGGAGATGGAGAATCCAGGGGCGGCTACTGGTAAGGAATGATTTAGGGTTGGGGGTAATAGGGAATTAAAAAAGAAAGGGCGAATGTGAGTCGTTGATCTGTTAGATCAACGGTTGGGATTAAAAGGGGGGCCAGGTAGGTTATTTTAAAGGGTTGTAGGTTGGGTAGATTTAAGACTTGGGCCGGATAATGGGATCCAAAATTGGTTTCAATTAGGGGTGCCAAAATCTGGCTAAAATTGAAATACCAAAGGGCTAACATTTAAATAGCCATTTTCCCTCATTTATTTTATAAAAAATAGTAAAATAGTTTTTAGAAATAAATTAAAGGTACTAAAATGATTAATAAACATAATTATTAAATAAAAAATACTAGAGCCAATTTAATAATTATAAACAAAATTAAACCTTAAAAGAGGCTAATATTGTAATTATATGCAATTTAGCTTTTAAAATGCTAAATAAATTTATAAAAATATGAAAAAATTATGTTAGCTATATTTTAGTACAAATGTGAAAATCCAATAAATCAATCACCAAATTGATAATTTCGAAGATAATTTTTGGGTTTTTCTTGATAAAATAAGCAATAAATTAATTTTAAAATCTTTGAAAAATTAAGGAAAAAATAATGAAACCATAGGATATGCTTATATATGCATATATAGCATATTTTGAAGGTATTTTGCATATTAAAAAATACAAGAAAAAATTGGGTATCAACAACCGTAGAAGCGGTCCCAGCACATTTAGCAGATGCGGTCTTTTCTCGCAGATGCGGTCCCCTGACCGCAGATGCGGAAATCGCTGAAGTAGTGAGTTCATTTATTACGGGCTCTAAGTCCATTTTTGTCATATTTCACTACTCCATTGGCAATTTTGGGAGCTTTTGAAAGAGGGCTTCTACTTGGCATCTTGAGGTAAGCTTATCCCACCCGTTCTTAGTTTAACACTTGTGTTTAGGTAGATTAAACACTAGGATTTAAGGTAAAATCATGGGGTTAGAGCTAGACATAGGGTTTTAATAAAACTTATATTTTACCACGAAATTTGTTATGAAATGAACTAGAAATTATATATTAATGATCCTTAGGTTATAGAGAACAACTTCCTTCAAAAAAAATCGGAATCCGAGCACGTGGGCCTGGGGTCGGATTTTAGGAAACTTGTGTTAATGGTTGGAAAATTGCTTAAATAGCTAGAATTTGATTTTGTGAGCTTATATTGATTAGTTCCTACCTCATTTTCCTAGTTTGGGATCATTCGACTCCGACTTGAGGTTTGGGGCTCGTTCTTGGTATTGAAAGTGCACTTGGAGCGAGGTGAGTCTCCTTTCTAATCTTGTAAGAGGAAATTATCCCCATAGGTATAATAATTGAGTAATTTGCTATTAAATGTGGGGGCTACATACGCACTAGGTGACGAGAGTCCATACGTAGCTACTATTATGTTAATTATCCAGATAGTCTAGGGACCGTATCATGCTATATTGTCTCCATATTTTCTTGCTAATGTGATCACTTAGGATATGCTAGAGACTTGAAAAAGGAATAAGCAAATGTATACACTTGTTGGACACTTATTTGAATTTACTTGGAAATAAATGCGCATTCATGTGTTTTCTTGAAATAAATTGATATTTGTGGATCGGGTAGATCGCCTCGGTAGAAATAGATGCATCCATGGTTCGCGTCATTCGACCCTCTGGCAGTGCACCGTTATTTTTCTATTGGATTGGACCGTCGACCTCGGCATAAGATATATCTATATGTGAAATCTTATCCATGACTTGTTCTGCTAAATACTTTAAATGTGTACAGTTAATTGCAAAAATTGTTAGGGACATGACTTATTACCTCTTGCTGCATGTTGTTGATTAATTGAAACTATCATGCCTAGCAGAACACTTTATTATATTATTTGACCCTAGTAAGTATCAAGTCGATCTCTCGTCTCTGCTTCTTCGAGATTAGACGGGATACTTGCTGGGTACATATTGTTTATGTACTCGTGCTAAACTTATGTACTCAATTGTACAGGATCTGAGGCAGGTACATCTGGCTATCAGTTTGGTGTGTGCCCCTGATTCATAGTTTGAGACTTCCACGGTGAGCTGCTCCTTTTATATGACGTTCTGCAGCTTAATGGAGTCTTTTCCTTACTTTTGCTGTCTATTCTATCTCGGACAGTAGGATAGTTTTATTATTTTGTACATTCTACTAGTTGCCAATTACTTATGACACCAGGTCTTGGCACACATGTTTGTAGACTATCATTTTGGGGTTGTATAACTATTTTGGCTTATTATTGTCCATTTCTGATTTGACTTGGGTTTTATGAATCCCTACACTTACTTTGGGTAAAGAAATAAAATCGGGAACTAAATTTCATCTTCCGCGTTGGCTTGCCCGATAATGGTGTCGGGCGCCATCACGATTTATTTTCGGGAATGGGTCGTGACAACCTCTCTAAAGAGTTCTTTTGTTACTTATCAGAATAAGGAATTACATCTAAATAGACTATACCATAAACCCCATAATATAGTGGTATGGTAGAAAGAAAAAATAAGTCTCTTTTGGACATGGATAGATTAATGATGTGTTATTCAGATTGCCTTATTTATTTTTGGAATATTTCTTAGAAACTGCAAACTAAATTCTGAATTTAGTTCCTTCTAAGTTAGTACCTGGGACATCTATAGAACTGTGGACTGAATGTATGCTCAGTCCATGGTATGTTCAGATATAGGATTGTCATGCATATGTGCTGAAAGGGAAAGCGGATATGTAAGTTTGAACTAAGAACGGATAGGTGTATGTTTATTGAATATCCAAGAAAACGAATGGAGTTTTATTTCATTGTCCTAAAGAAAATAAGGCAATTGACGATCAAGAACATCAAAACCCACAAGTCGGAAATGACGTTCCATTGCATTTGAGTAGTGGGAGAACGTTAATAGACATAATATGTCTTTATCGAGTGGGAGTGATGTTTCAAAAGTAAACACTATAGTAAGAAGTCACTAATATTTCAATGTCGTAAGGTAATGAAGGTAATATTAGTAATACTTCGCCATAGTAGGATAATGCTAAAGAAAATCATAGTTTGGTGTACACTATTGGGATAGCTTCAGTAACAGGATCCCGGAAGAGTTTAACATCAAACTAGATGGTTATGACAAAGCACTGCTGGACGAATATTGCATCAGAAATAACTTTTAATAGTCATGTAAAAGAATGCCTGAGAAAGTTGTAGATGCATAGTTATAAGTCTAAGTAGAAAATTATTGGGGCATATACTATTAACCATGCATTTGGATATAGTATATTCTGACAATTGTCATGGTAAAAAATCTAAATGGGAGATTGTTGTGATATATACTATTAACTATGGATTTGGTTTAGATATACTATTTATTATGATATAATTGTTCGTTCAATTTTAATAAAGTTTTAAATAGATTATATATTAGTCTGTGTCATTTACTTATATAGTAGATGATTTAGTGTATAGAGTTTAGCTTATACACAGAAGATTAAATCATTGGTTCTTATAAGTATGAAGTTTGAGTTCACAATCTAATGATGTAATTGGACAAACCATCAAGAATGATTGTAGCACAAGATTAAATATAACTTATCTTGATTATGAGAATGGTTTAATTCCAACTTCTTGTATTAGTACATCTTGTATGTATTGAACGGACCAAGTAGAGATAAGTATTTTATACTGACTTAATAAAATAAACTCTCTAGCCATTAAATGCACTTATACTCTTAATCTTGATATAATTATTATTAGCTGTGTATATTATTATTATTTTAATTTATTAAAAGGCGAAATTCTTTCGTGGGTCAATATACCTGGTAAATTGGATAATAATAATGTACATTGGCGAAGTAATAGTTAGTTGATGGAATCCATATCTCGATTTAGAGATTAATGATACACCTTTATGAAAGCTTATAAGTTTTCATATATAAACCCGGCCGGTGAATTTTGTATCCGACACATGAAATAAGTTAAGCAAAAGTCTAAAGAAAATAATCAGTAAATTAAATCGTCAGTAATTTAATTTAACTAACTAGTATCTGAATCTTAACATGTGGAGTTAAATAAGATTTAATGGATTAATTTCGAAATTGAATAAGGAGTGCAATTATGAATTTTTAATGGAATAATTTGTAATTAATTATGGTAGATATTAATTTCAAAAATTAGATATTAATTCCATAATTGGAGCCTTGTTAATTAAATTATGAGGTCCCTGATGGGCCTAAATAATAGGAAATAAAGGAATTCTTTTTATGTTGGAAAGGAAAACCTAACAGGTTTTGGAAAAGGGTTTTAACCCTTAAAACTTGTGCGATAAATACATAAGTTTTTCCACCTAGAGGAAGTAGTCATAGTGGTCAAATTTTTCAGCCCTTTTTCCTAGAAAATTTCAACCACACGAAATTACTATTTTCGGGTATTATTTGGGTAACACAGTATAAGACCGTGGAACGTTCGGAGATCGTGATCGTGCGAGTGGTAGAGAATTCATTAAGTTGTTGTGGAATTGGAGGCTCACGTGTTAAAGCAGTTTTTTTCACGCTTCAAGAGGTAACCCGTAAAACCCTGCATATACTAGTTATCTAGATTACATGTGATTTTGATACTGAGATTGTTTCCGCTGCATATAATAATCCATCATTAAACTCGTCAATTATATACAACTTTACAGTTGCTCCAAAGCTCCTCTTCTCTCTGCACACTAAAATATTTCTCGACAAGAGTAAGTCTAAGGAACAGTTCTCCAGCTTGAAGCTTGAAGCTTTAGCAGAAAAATATTCACGACTATAACGTAAGTTTCCTCAATTCCTTAAAATTGGCTCAAATACTCGCAAGTCTTCACTATTTTAATGTGAAATGTATAACTTGTTTTTAATGCCTGGCAGAATAAGAAAATACTTCACTAGGAGAATAAAAATAAGAATAGAAATAGGAAAAATTACCATCAAAAGAAAAGAAACACTAAGAGACAAAAGTGTTGCAAAGACTCTTTCTTGGAAGGAAGGCATTGATTAAAGAATTCATACAACGGATGGCAAATTCCAATATAAATAAATAACCCCAAAAGAAGCTAAGGTTGAAGCAATTTAAACACTGAATTGGAGTCCTACTTCTCTGCAATCATGCCAAGAGTACCACCACAACAACAGCAGCAGATAAAGAAGGGGGCATGGTCTCCTGAAGAAAACCAAAAACTGAGAGCTTATATCATGAAATATGGTTTTTGGAATTGGAGTCAAATGCCCATATTTGCAGGTCTTAGCACCAAAACCATAATTGATTCGTTTCCATTCAATATACACTTTCCCATGATTCCTTCTCGGATTTCTACCTGCATAAAACAACTAAATTATATACTCCAACTCTTTTGGGTAATTTCATTGTGCTTAATTAGCCTCTTGAACTTTGGTCATCGTAAGAACGGGGAAAAGTTATAGACTCCGATGAGTGAACCCATGAACAGAGACAACTTTACCGTTGCTCCAACGCTCCCTCATCTTCCCCACATAACATAACATTATACATCTCGTGTTTAACTTAATATCTTCTCCTAATTAATTGTAAGTAAGCTATCTAAGAGAATTTCTTCGTTTCTTTACAGATGGTCAACCATTGCTGCAAGATTGCCGGGAAGAACAGATAACGAAGTAAAAAACTTTTTCCACACACACTTAAAGATGCATTTGGGACTGCAACCTAATGCTCCGTTGAAGATTATATATGGCAAGATGCAAAAGGTGGATCAAACCAAAGAAAATGACAAGACAAATACGATCAAAGTTGTGCTGGGAACAGGAGTGACAAACGGGCGGGACGGGGCGGATATGGTTCGGATCGAAAATGAGTAATGAAAAAATGTATCAATTTTCCGACCAGACTCATATTTAATACGGATAAAAAAAATATTAATCGGCGGATAATATGAGCTACTCATATTATTCATGACTTCTTGTATATGATCACTTTTGGAAGAATTTTTAGTTTTCTTAACTTAAGGAACCCCAAATTTGAGGCATTACAAATGTAAAAGTAGGACTCATTGGTTACCCATTTAGAAAATGGATAATATGATTCTTAACCATATTTGACCTGTTTTTAAAATTTAAAAAGTTCATTATCTAACCCATTTTTTAGTGGATAATATAGGTGATTAACTATTTTCTTTGAACCATTTTTCCACCTCTAGTTGGGAACAACCAGCACCAAACTATTTTCTTTGAATCATTTTGTCAATCCTAGCCGGGAACAACCAGCACCAGCACCACCTGGTTACTATCACCTGATGTTTCTTCGCCCTGCAACAGCACTATGACACATGAACAAAACCAAATGATGGATGTTGTGAATTTCTCACAAAAGTACCTGAATTGGTAAAACGTCACTTCACTTGTCGATCAATCAAATATTAATGTGGAAAACATAGTTATCTTGGAGAGCAACCCCGAAATAGATGAAAATATTGGGGTTGCTGACTCTCAACTTCGTCATCAGTTTGATCAGTACTCCCACACATATTCTATTTGACTCAAACGATATTGTAACCTTTGTGAACAAATCAATTAAAGAGGGTGAAGTGGTAAATCTTAGCTAAGCATAATAAACTCTAGAACAAAAAGGTATAAAAGACGAACATAATGAGTAATATTTCTTGACCTTGTGGATGTGAGTGATCGAATATTAAAAATGCCAATCTTTTTAGTAGTAAGATGTTACAAACAGTGTTCGTAGCCCCAAAAACTCTCCCTTTACAAGGTTTATCTCCCACTATATATAAGAGACAATCTCATTCTGAACCCTAAAAGACACATATCATAAGGAATATTCGAGAGTATATTCCTAGTGTCCCCTGTTGGGCGTACATTACTGTAAAAATCATACGTCCTTCGTTTGCTGCTTCTCGTCATCCATAGGATGTCGAGCTATGAAGATCTTGTCTTCTGTCGTGTTTGTCAATAGCTGTTGTCGTCCAAATTTAGACCCATACAGTTAGTCCCCCCGCTTGTTGGGGTTGCAACTTGATGCGTCTTCGATAAGCGGACACCACCCACTCTCGTGAGAAATTTGGTTTCATGAAGCATTATGGCTTGGCCAACAATGGGAGGTTAGCGTGCTCAACAAGACCCTGGGTAGTGTATCGTATCAGGAAATGACGCTATTTCCACATACGCCATCATTATGCGTGTTTTCGAGACAGGGGCTGACGGCTTATCGCTTCGATTTTGGTGTAATCTTACAGCCTTCCGATTCGATTCTGGCGCCACCCAATCCTATAAATAGGTGGAGGGTTTTTTTTTAAAAACTCTTGGCCATTTCATCTTCGGTTATTCTTTCTCATCTCTCTCGTGTTTGTTCCACCAACTTCTCTACTCCCTCTTCTCCCATTCTTCGTTCTTAGTTTTCCCTGTTATTTTAATGTATTTTCCGCCGAAGAGATGCCTAGAACTCATCGATCTCGTGAGGGGGTTTCTGATGCCACTCCGTTATCCATGGAACTCCGCTCTGGCAATGAGGGCATAACGGTGGAGGAGGGGGACACCTTTCCCACCGTGGAGGAGTTACTGCCGAGACACCATTTGTCTCGAAATGACTTTCTTAAGGATCATCCTCCTACTCCCATCCATATGTTCCCTGAAACTGATAAACTTTATATCGATGCTCTCCGTGCAAATTATAACATTCCCATTCACGTTGATATGGTTCCAGTGGGAAGGGACTTTGTGGAAGTCCATAGGCCTGGGTACTATGCTTTTTATGAGTTCCCCTTCGTGATTGGTCATTCCTTCCCCCTTCTTCCATTAGCGGAAGAATTATGTCGATTCTATCAGGTTTGTCCGGCACAACTTTCCCCATACACGCTTAAAATACTCATGCTGTTGACAAAATACGTGGAGTTGGCGAGGTTACCATTCACTATCTTTTGCACTTGTTTTCACCTAGCTTTCATAAGGGTACTACGGTGCATTTGAGGCACCGCGGAACAAAAGGGTGGTTGGGACCGACGACAGAGCAAGTCGTAAGTTTTGGCACAAGTATTTCTTCGTCAGAACCACACACACCGTATCTAACCCCGCTAGGTTCCCGAAGTGATAAAATGAGAACCGTAAGTGCCGCCACTTGTTTTACTCTTTCCTTTCTTCTTCATTCACCTTAGAGTTCGTTTGCTTCTTGTTTACAACCATGGGGAATCCACCTCACCCTATTACAAGTATAAGGGATTGGGTAGCCCATCTGTTGCCCCATGCAGTGGAGACTCGAGATTGGCCGGCTTTTGTGAAATGTTTTAGGCCGAGAGTTTCATCTGGTAAGTGTCTTCCCATGTATCATTCCTTGATTGTATATTGTTATCCATTGATACGACTTTTGACGATAACAAGTCGAGGAGCTTCTAGGCGTAGGGCTCCAGTCCCAGTATTTCGACAGGTTGTCGCTGCTGCGAGAATGCAGTTTACTTTGAGTGAGTCCGTCCGAGAGGGTCGTGCTAAACCGATACAGATGGGAGATCCTTCTCGCGATATGGTCATGAGGGAAGATACCTCTTCCATACCATCCCATCACCTTGTGAACGAATCCTCTAATGGGGACGAGCCGTTATTGAGGAAAATGAGGAGAGTGGAGCTTAGGAAGGATATGGCCATGGATTGGTAAAAGAGGGACAGGCGCGTCGCAGACGGCGCCTGTGCCCACGTTTATGGCCAATGCTATTTTGGCAGGGAGGTCTCCCCAAATGGAACGGGTTTACCCAGGGGGTGGTTTCGTATGCTCTATCGAGGGTGGCGCATCGTCTAACATCGGAGAGGGCCTACGCATCGAGGGTGAAGGCTCAGGTTTGAATGTCAGCTCGAGGGATGTTCGTGAGTTTTTAGAACACAATACTCATATGGAGGTCAGAGTGGAGGGTTCTGATCGGCATATAGTTATCCCTGGGGACTACAACTTATTGTCGAACTGTGATCAGGTGGCGTCTGCTTTAGCCCCCTTATGTGTTTCCCCTAAGAGCGAGGTGCTAAGAACGATGAGCGACATGGATTTGTCTCAAAATGTTGTCGGCATGACCTTGCGGTTAGATATATTTTCTGTTTTTTTTTGTCGTTGGGTTTGTGTTGTTATTTTCGACCTGTCTTTTTGTTTTAAATTTTTCTTATTGTGCCAGACCCTTATCATGGAGGCTGAGCACGAGCGCCGGGAAAGGAAGAGGACAGCTATCTTGTGAAAGATGTCTTCTAAATATCAAGAATGTCGCACCAAGCATTGTGCAATGGCCGACATCTACAATCAGGACCCGGACTTCCAACTGTTCCTACAAATAGAGGGAGGACCAACTGGCACGCAAGGTTGAGGATTTGAGAGAGCGAGACGAGGATATTATGAAGGTCTTCTCCCGCAACACTACTCGAGGTGTCCCTTAAGGCAAAGAAAGATGATCTCGAGTTAAGTAGAGAGGTGATGGTTGAGAATGCCGACCTACAAGCAAAGGCGGCCAGCTTGACTGCCGAGTTGGGTGTGAAGGTGGCGGAGATCAATAAGCTCAAGGGTGAGTTGAATGTGAGTGTCAATAGACTGGCGGCTGTTATTTCTGAAGTGACAGTTTTGGAAGAAGCCCTCTGTGTCTGTAGGTCGGAGCAGACCAAGGAGAAGGAGGCATCCGAGCTTAAGGTAGTGGGGGTTGATGGGTAGCATAAAGAAGTTAGAGGTGGAGTTATCCACAGTGACCGATCAAGTGGCATTACTGAGAATGGAGGACGCGCGTCGACACTCACAACCTTCTACATCTCGTGCTTCGGCTGATTCTATCATGCCTCATCATTTATATGAGTTGTGGGTTCATATTGAGGCCCAGCTTGATGTATACAAGGCTCTTCATGCTGACGGGAGGGCATCTAAAGTAGAACTTTAGTATATGCATGTTAAAGCTTGTGCAGCCCGTAAGGCATGCGGATACAACCCTCTTACGCCTGAGGGGATGATATCAACTCTGATAATGCAAATCGTCTTGCCTCCGACTCGTGGTACGAAGATGTGTATGCTACCGGAGACGATGTGTAATTTTTGGGTTGTACTTACTCTTGCTTCAGGATTTTTGTAAGGGCGTGTTTGCGCCTATTGTAAAGATAGGTGCTAGTGACATTTTGTTGTAATGAAGAAATTTTTTTGTCGATTCGGTGGTAATCTTTGTAATATTTATGATATGTCGGGTATGTAAGCTTATTTTGCTTCGGCTGAGGTCGGGTTCTTTTCTTTAACGATGGCCTTAGCCTTGGGATGCTACTTTTGAGCTGGTGTCGAAATAGTATCCCGTCATAGTTCGAGTGATGTCGAACTCATATTTTTGTCGATGGCCTTAGCCATTGGAATGTTACTTTTGAGCTGGCGTCGAAGTAGTATACCCTCGCAGTTTGAGTGATGTCGAACTCTTTTCTTTGTCGGTGGCCTTAGCCATTGGGATTTTATTTTTGAGTTGGCATCGAAGTAGTATCTCGTCGTAGTTCGAGTAATGTCGAACTCGTATTTTTGTCGATGGCCTTAGCCATTGGGATGTTACTTTTGAGCTGGTGTCGAAGTAGTATGTCGTCATAGTTCGAGTGATGTCAGATGTCGAACTCTTTTCTTTATCGATGGCTTTAGCCATTGGGATGTTACTTTCAAGCTGGCATCGAAGTAGTATCCCGTCATAGTTTGAATGATGTCGAACTCGTATTTTTGTCAATGTCCTTAGCCATTGGGATGTTACTTTCGAGCTGGCGTCGAAGTAGTATCCCATCGTAGTTCGAGTGATGTCGAACTCTTTTCTTTGTCGATGGCCTTTGCCATTGGGATATTAATTTCGAGTTGGCGTCGATGTAGTATCACATCGTAGTTCGAGTGATATCGAACTCATTTCTTTGTTGATGACCTTAGCCATTGGGATGTTA
This sequence comes from Nicotiana glauca, assembly GCA_026770625.1. Classification (NCBI taxonomy): domain Eukaryota; kingdom Viridiplantae; phylum Streptophyta; class Magnoliopsida; order Solanales; family Solanaceae; genus Nicotiana; species Nicotiana glauca. The sequence goes on along the minus strand of MU726180.1, from coordinate 101,761 downwards.
CTTTCAAGCTGGCATCAAAGTAGTATCTCGTCGTAGTTCGAGTGATGTCAAACTCGTTTCTTTGTCATGGCATTAGCCATTAGGATGTTACTTTTGAGCTGGCATCGAAGTAGTATCACGTCGTAGTTCGACTGATGTCGAACTCGTATTTTTGTTGAGGCCTTAGCCATTGGGATGTTACTTTTGAGCTAGCGTAGAAGTAGTATCCGGTCATGAGGGTGGTGCTCTATTTTATTTGCTGGAGTATCGTGGATGCTAATTTTATTCATATAGAGATTTGATCATATTCTTGTGGAAAATACGTGTTGACCTTGTACATACAATGGAGGTTACATACAACAGAGATTTGGTTATCTATGCCCAGTCCCTTCATTACTCGGCCTGGAGATCATGTCAACGAACAGGGTAATTAATAACACTTTGGACCTCGATACGTCTCCCTGCCGCCTCATTAAAACCCTCAACGGGAAAACCCCATTGGGACAAAACTCGGTGAGGGAAAAAGAGTACGACTTAGGCGGAGCCTCTTTTCAATAGAGGAAGTATTTGAGATGGGCGATATTCCAATTATTTTGGAGTAGTTTTCTTTCCATTGTCTCTAGCTAGAATGCTCCTTTATTTGCTACTGTCGTGATTTTGTATGGCTCGTCCCAGTTTGTTCCCAATTTTCCCTCATTAGGGTCCTTTGATGCTTGTGCTTTAGCTTTGAGAACATAGTCTTCGACCTTGAGTGGTTATTTTTGACCTTCTTGTTATAGTACATTTCTACTTGTTGCTTTTGGGCTACCATTCTTACATGAGCCATATCTCTTCGCTCTTCGACTTTATCTAGGTCTTATAACTTGCTTTCGTCGTTACTTGGTCTGCTCTCGTTGGAGTATCTCAAGATGGATTCTCCGACTTCGACGGGTATAACCGCGTCAGTCTCGTAGATTAATGAATATGGTGTCTTGCCTGTGCTAGTTTTTGGCATAGTGTGGTATGCCCACAGTACTTCTGGCAGCATTTCAGGTCATAGACCTTTGGCATCTTCGAGCTTCTTTTTCAATATATTCAATATCGTTTTATTGGAGGATTCGGCTTGGCCATTGCCGGCGGGATGGTATGGTGTGGAGAGTATTCGCTTGATGTGCCATTTCTCAAAAAACTCGGTTGTTTTCTTTCCGACGAACTGAGGTCCGTTGTCACAGTTTATTTATTTGGGAATGCCGAAGTTGCATATTATATTTTTCCATATGAACATGATAACCTCTTCCTCACGTATTTGAGTGTATGCACCTGCTTCCACTCACTTAAAAAAATAATCAATTAAAACCAAAAGGAAATGTATTTTACCTTACCCTGCTGGAAGGGGTCCGACAATATCCATCCCCCACTTTATGAATGGCCATGGTGATGTGATGGAATGCAGGAGTTTTCTTGCTTGGTATATCATAGGGGCATATTTTTGGCACTGCTTACATTTCCTGACGTAATTTGTGGCTTCCTTTTTCATGGTGGGCCAGTAGTATCCTACGCATATGAGGCATCTGACGAGGGCATGGTTTCTCGTATAGGCATCGCAGTGCCCCTCTTGTACTTCTTCTAGTACCTGCCTTATTTGATTTGGCCCAAGACATTTGGCTAGAGGGGCGACAAACGCCCTTTTTAAAGATCACAATTTATGAGGTTGTATCTAGCCGCCTATATTCGGAGCTTTTTAGCTTCTTTCCTGTGTTGTGGGAGTGTTCCTTCCTGCAAATATGTTACGATACGGTTGCGCCAGTCCCAAGTTAGGATTATGGAATGTACCTCGACCTGTTCTATCGAAGAATGGAGAAGGGTGACCATGTTTTCTTTGTTGAGATTTCTGGTGGTTGCTGCTAGCTTGGCGAGGCCATCTGCTTTGATATTCTGCGCCCTGGGTATCTTGTCGAGGCAGCATTCATCAAATTCCGATAACAGTTTGTGAATTTCCACTGGTACTTCTGTAGTCTCTGTTCTTTGATTTGTAAAGTCCCAATGACTTGATTCACCACGAGTAGAGAGTCAAATGGAGGAAAAGTCGTCGAGCGCCATATTTGAGGGCTAATTTTAACCCTACAATCACAGCTTCATACTCGGCCTCGTTTTTAGTCATCTCGGGGCACCGTATGGATTGGCGAATCACTTCGCTTGTAGGACGAGTCCCAGTCACGATCCTGATGCATTAGATACATCGTCGGTGTAGAGGACCAGAGTCAGAATGTGCGTAACCACGGAGCGCCTCCTGCTCTACCTGAGGCAATATTTTTGCGCTGAAATCTGCGACAACATCGGCGAGCACTTGTGACTTTATAGCAGTTCGCATTTGATATGTTATATCGTGCTCGCTTAACTTTATGGCCCATTTGGCCAACCTACCCGATAGTTTGGGGTTTTGTAAGATGCCCCTGAGAGGGAATGCCGTCACCACCTTTATGGGATGACATTGAAAATATGGTCTAAGCTTTCGTGAAGCTACAACTAATGCCAGAGCTAATTTCCCAAGGTGGTTTTGGCATCAATTAAGGTTTTGATGATATAATAAATTGGAGACTACATACCTTTGTTTTCGCGGACCAAAACTGCACTTACCGCAACTTCGGAGACTGCTAGGTACACCATGAGGCATTCGCCCGGCTCTGCTTTGACAAGTAGTGGCAGTGAGGACAGTTACGTTTTCAGTTTTCTTAAGGCGTCGACGCATTCTGAATTCCATAGTAATCCGTGATACTTGATTGGTACATTAAAGAATTTATGGCACCTGTCTGACGATTGTGAGATGAACCTCGACAGGGCGGTTATTCGTCCTGTCAGTTTTTGTACCTTTTTTTGCCGGTCAATGTCTCCGGTATTCCTTCGATTGCCTTGATCTGATCCGGGTTGACCTCGATACCCCTTTGCGACACCAAAAAATTGAGAAGCTTTCCTAAGGTTACGCTGAAGGCACATTTATCGGGATTCAATTTCATTCCGTATTGCCTCAATATTTTGAAGGCTTCCTTCTGATGACCAATGTGATCCTCCTTCTTCTTCGTCTTTACTAGCATGTCAATGATGTAGACCTCCATAGTCTTCCCGAGTTGTTCTTTGAACATTTGGGTGACTAACCTTTGGTACGTCGCTCCTATGTTCTTGAGTCCGAACGGCATAACTTTGTAGCAGTACGTTCCCTGATGGGTAATAAAAGTGGTCTTTTCTTGGTCTTCTTCTGCCATTAGAATTTGGTTGTAACCAGAATAGGCGTCTAAGAAGCTTAATAGTTCATGCCTCGTCGTGGAATCGATGAGTTGGTCGATGTGTGGTAACGGAAAGGAATCTTTTGTGCCTTCTTTGTTCAGGTCGGTGAAGTCGACATACATCCGCCACTTCCCGTTCTTCTTATTTACCATGACCACATTGGCAACCCACTGAGGATACTTTGATTCTCGGACGAAACCATTAGCGAGCAGTTTATTGACTTTTTCACTAACTGCGTTGTTGATTGCGGCATTAAAATTTCTCATCATTTTCTGCACTGGCCGGTAGAGAGGATCGACATTCTCCTGTGTATGGCGATGTCCCTTAGGATTCCCGGCATATCTGAATGGGAGAAGGCGAACAAATCAACATTGTTAGTTAAGAATTCATGTAACTTACCTGGTTCTGAGAGGTTTTGCCCAATAGAGGCTTTTTTTGTGATGTCGGTGTTGTCTAATTGAACGGGGTTGAGGTCTTCTATAGTAGCCTTGCAGGCTTCCACGACATCTGGGACTTTGATAACCTTTATTTGTACGTCGGGTTTGGTTCCCGATATGGCTGATTGCTACGCTTCCGTACTTGCCCCCTTTAGTTGTTGTTGTGTGTGTGCAATCTTAAGTGATTCGGTAGCATTCTTGGGCGGTGCGTTGCTCGCCGCAGATGTTTAATATTCCCCATGGGGTAGGAAGTTGAATTACTTGATAGAAACTCGATGGGACAGCTCGCATGGCGTGTATCCATCGACGTCCCATGATAGCGTTGTAGGTTGTTTCCTAGTTCATGACATAGAATGTCGTTTCCAGAGTGACTCTTCCGGCCAGAACGGGAAGCACCATCTCTCTAGAGGTTCGTTCCACTGTATTATTAAAACTTATTAGTGTTATGCAGCGCGATACTATCTTATCCTCGAGTCTCATCTGTATGAGGACTCGTGGGTGAATAATACACGCACCGCTTCCGTCATCCACCATTATTCTTTTTACATCGGAATCTGATACGTAAAGTTATAACTAAAGCATCATAGTGAGGGAAAGACAAACCGATGGTATCTGAATTATCGAAGATGATACTATCTTCGAGGTCATCATACCGTTTGTGAGCAACTGTATGCTTGAATTTGTGTGTAGTGGTGAATTTCACATGGTTGATTACTACATAATCTCCGCCTCCAATGATCATTTGTATGATATGAGCTGGTGAAGGTTGTTTTGGGGGTCCTTGAGGTTGGTCGCACCCACGAGCGAAGTTAACCCGTCCTCGATCGCTTAGCAGTTCTTTCAGGTGTCCCTGGTTTAGCATTCTTACCACTTCTTGCGGCAAGCCTATGCACTTCGGTCTTATGTCCTCTTTCCTGATGGAATTTACACAGAACATTTGATCTCCGGGTGATTGGATCTGACTTTATTTTGTGGCCACTGCACCTTTGTGTCAATCTTTTCTAATGCATACACTGTTTTTGAAGGAGAAACACAAAAGTTATGAGCAGATAACAGTGGGGGCATACCTCTTTTGTTTCGGTGTGGCGCAATGTGTCGAGGCGTGACATCTTCATATCGTGGAGGAGGTGGGATGGATGTCCGGGTGTAGGGCTGATGCCTTTCTCCACTGAAACGGGGTAGTTGGTCCCTTCGACCATCATTGCGGCGATATCTCCGTGTTTCGGTTTGGACCGATGTTAGCCGTTGGATCGGACCATTTAGATCGTTCTCACCTGCCCTTACTTCGGCATATTAGGCATTATGGATTTCTTCCCACATGGTGGGAGGGTATTTTATGAGCCTACTTAGTATCTTTTTGGTTGCCTTCGACCCGTATCTATTTAACTCATTTTGGAAGGCTGCTATCGCCATCCCCTCTGATATGTTCGGTAGGATCATTCTTACCCTGTTGAATTGGTCTAGGAAATCCCTAAGTCCTTCTCTTGTCGTCTACCTAATGGCAAAGATGTCATTTACTCTGGCGTCTGCCTTTTTTGCTCCCGTGTGAGCGGTGACGAATTTATCTGCCATTTCTTCGAACATTGATATTGACCGTACCAGTAGTTGGGAATACCATATCAGTGCTCACCATGTCAGGGTTTCGCCGAACTTTTTCAGTAGCACCGATGACACCTGTTCTTTCGACAGATCATAGCCTTTTACTGCCGTGACATAGTGGATTATGTGATCTTTCGAGTCCGTGGTGCCATCATATATTTTTCAAATATGGCGGCATTTTGAAGGTTTTTTTAATCGAGTGAGGGGCTGCCCCTTCACTGTATGGTTGCTTGGCGAATCGGCCGACGTCTCATTTTGGTAGCAACTTCGAAGCGCCTGGTATTTTATCGACCCTTTCTTGATGCTCCTTCATCTGATCACGGAGCATTTTGTTCTCATTCTCCATTTTTTCCATTTTCTTTAAGATGGCTGCAAGTGCATCGTTACCTGCATCAATAACAGTATGAGTGTTACCTGTGTGTGGAGTTTCTGGCTCATCGGCGACAGTTGCGATGTTTGCAGGTATCATGCCTCCTATATCCCTTTGAACAGATTTGTCGAGTATGTTTCTCAAGTTGTTTGTCAACCATTCTTCTAATATCCTTTTCACTTCCGGTGGTGCATCTCCTGCTGCGGATGTTGAGGTTCCCCTTTCATGCGAGACAGTCACGCTTTCGTGTGGGGGAGGTGAGGTATCTCCCTCAAGTGCAGCGCTTGGCGTTGCGTTTTCGTTGTCTTCCTGCCGACTTCGTTGATGGAATCCAGAAGGTTGTTCGTGACACCTACTATTGCCTTTAATCTTGCTTCCCCCTTTCTTGCCATTGTTGATCTTCGCGAGGCTAAAGAGAGGTGATTCTCCCTTTCAAGGATCTAGATGAAACTAAAATCTCAGCTAAAGAAATCCCCACAGACGGCGCCAAATTATTTGACTCAAAAGATGTTGGAACCTTTGTGAACAAATCAATAAAGAGAATGAAGGGGAAAATCTTAGCTAAGCATAATAAACTCTAGAAGAAAAAGGTATAAAAGACGAACATAATGAGTAATATTTCTTGACCTTGCGGAAGTTAGTGATCGAATATTAAAAATGCCAATCTTTTTAGTAGGAAGATGTTACAATCAGTGTTCGTAGCCCCAAAAAAATCTCCCTTTACAAGGTTTATCTCCCACTATATATAAGGGACAATCCCCTTCTGAACCCTAAAGGACATATCATAAGGAATATTTGAGAGTATATTCCTAATGCCCCATATTGGGCCTAAATTACTGTAAAAATCATACGTCCTCCTTTTGCTGCTTGTCGTCCTCCACAAGACGTCGAGCTATGAAGATCTTGTCTTCTGTCGTGTTTGTCAATGGCCGTGGTCGTCCAAATTTAGACCCATACTTGTTCCATTTCCGATATTGGTACAAGCTTTAATTATTCTATCGATCAGTTCGATATGAATTCATTCTGGCTTGATGTCATTAGGGGTTCAGATCATCTTATTTTCTGAAAGATGTAACAACATAGAAATATTCATGTGCAAGTCCTAGTTTTTGTTTATCTATCTTTTTACAAAGCCATAATGCTTTATGTTCATTAAACATGAAAGAAAATTAAGTACAAGTTATCACGTATTACCTACGTATAAATTCATTAAGTTCGTATACAACTATCAAAGCTTTGAGGTGTATGGACCTCATGCGCGTCTCAGTTTGCTTTTTCCTAATCTATAATTGCTACATCTTTGCCAAAAAAAACGGAGAGAATGATACTTTATAACCCCTTTCAAATAATAGCCGAAAATATGTATTCTATATATACACACACATTTCTTTATGCTATATACAAAATTGCAACTACCGGATGTATATAATTTCGGCTATATGTTAAAAGTGATCTTTGCCCCTTGGGCGATGTGCACAAATAGTCACTAACAGCTCATGTCTTTATTTTAAAGCCAATGTTTTAAATGTCTTTGGTCTTTAGCCACTGGTTTAATAAACTTTAACTGCCCGGACGAAAATACCCTTCTACTCATGTCCTTAACTTCAGGACTACATGTCCTTAACTTTTGAACTTGAAACTCTAAGTTCAGGACTTCAAGACTACATTTCCTTAACTTTTGAACTTGGAACTCTAAGTTCAGGACTTCAAGGCTACATGTCCTTAACTTTTGAACTTGGAACTCAAACTTCAAGACCAAGCGTCCTTAACTTTTGAACTTGTAACTGTAAGTTAAGGACTGTTTGTCCTTAACTTTTGAACGTGTAACTATAAGTTAAGGACTGTTTGTCCTTAACTTTTGAACTTGTAACTGTAAGTTAAGGACTGTCTGTCCTTAACTTTTGAACTTGTAAATGTAAGTTAAAGGCTGCTTGTCCTTAACTTTTGAACATGTAACTGTAAGATAAGGACTGTTTGTCCTTAACTTTTGAACTTGTAACTGTAAGTTAAGGACTGTCTGTCCTTAACTTTTGAACTTGTGTCCTTAACTATTGAACTTAACTTTAGGACTTCAAGACTACATTTCCTTGGTACCAAGTACTTGTATTTCATCTGAAGTGACTGAAGGAGTTTTAGTGGTAAACAACATTGAGGCGCGTGTACTCCACCACACAACATAGACGTGGTCGTGATACTTTAAGGGTAAATTTATTCTATTTTAAAACTGTTAAGGGGGTAATAAGACCGCTGCAAAATTTAAGTGTGTAGTTAAAAATCCGGCTATAGGTGAGAAGGTACTTATGAATTTTCCCTAACCTATCATGACAAGCGAAAAATTGTACAGATATGCAAAAGGTTGTATGTTCAATTTCTAGAATAGTATAATAAGACAGATTTGGTTTCAATTGCAGAGTTTGGCCTCCCATTTTGGGCCCCAAATATGATGGAAAATATCTTCACAAAGTTCTGCAAGAGAAGTTGGGAGAGACTCGTTTGCATCAGACTTTAACAAATGTTGTCATTCCAACTTTTGACATGAAGAAACTTCAGCCAATAATATTCACCAAATCGGCGGGAAGTCTTGACATAAATCATACCATCTGGATGTTGATATGTAATTGCATCAGTGTATTTTCGTTTGGGGAGGAAAGGGTAACACAGTCTTTTCATATTATTTTTAATAGACTAGTGGCTACTATTACTAAACATTAAAAATACTGAATAAAAAGTAAATATCAACTTAAACAGTGGCTAACCCACGCCATTTCTACCCAAAAAATAGTGCAGAAGAATCCGTAACTGCACCTAATAAAAGAATAGAGGTACAGTCAGCCACGCGTTTACGGAGGATTTAGGGAAAAGAAATTATACCGAATACCATATATATATGGAAGGTTAGTAAAGGTGATATATTTCTTTTCTTTTTTTTGCGACAATATGACTAAACTTGGACCAGTGGGAGAAGGAAACTACTGGCAACATTAATTTCTAATGTCATAGTCAAGGAGCTTATTACTGATAAAGAGCTTAAATGACTTCAACCCTCACAACTTTGTTCTAAAAGTAGCTACTATTGACACTATAAATAAGGGTGTACATGAAACGGATTAGTTTGGTTTTTATCAAAATTAAATCATACTAATTATATCGGTTTAGATTGGTTCGGTTTTATTGGGTTTTTCGAATTTTTTCGGTTTTTTGTGACATGAATATTATTTTCAATTTCTTTTAAATTTTTTACAAGCAAATATATGTTTAATAAAAATTGAAAAAATTGACAAATATATGATCCATTAACATATTCTTATGGGAGAATTTTCGTAGTAGCATATGATAGTTATTTTTTTAGTCGTCTGGCAATAATTTTTTGTTGATGTACACTTTCAAAGTTAACTGAATTTGATAATTAAACATAAAAATTAATATGACATATATAATAATATGTTCTATTTAATTTTAAATTATTGAAATACCACTTCAAACTCGAAAAAGATATAAGAATTTAATGGAACTTGACATATGAATATGGAAAAATAAAGAAATTGATGCATTTCAGTAATACTTAATAAGAAAGTGATCATACAATCTATTATTTAAAATTAAAAAAAAAAAAAAACACTTCATATTTAACTAAATAGTACATCCCAATAAGAGAATCAAAAATATTTTTAGATATTTTTTAAAGAAAAATCTATAAAAAGTCTTAAAAGTGTACATAAAAATTATATATTTATATGTCGGTTGGTTCAGATTTTTTTTACTCAATACCAAATCAGATCAAACCAAACATAATCAGGTTTTTTAATCAATTTGGTTTGACTTTTCTGTTGGGTGCGATTTTCCGGTTCAATTTTTACACCCTAGCCGGGAACATGCGCTCAGGACTTGTTATCTTCTATCTGCACAAATTGAACAGAGATTCTACATTCGGGTGAGCCTCTCGTCTTGTTATTAAAACGACAAACCTATCAACAATCCCAGCCTTTCCTCTTCCTCAGGAGAGTGGTTCACAATTAACATTCAGTCAACTACTGGAAATGCGTAAAATACATGGGTGCTCTTTTCTTAAAGACCATTCTAGTTTAAGAACAACAGATCAAATATCAGTATTCGACGCATGTCCAAGCTAATTTCCTTAAGAAACAGAGAGTTATTTGCTGCAGTTTATGTGATTTTTTTAGTTAGATATAATATCCAAGTTCACAGTCCATGATAACAGTGATTTGCAGGGTGCGACTGCGGTTGATGATGCATAGGTAGCAACTTACTGTCATCAAAATTCACAAGAGAACTTGAGGCGTTTGTCCTGCACTCTGTAACTGACGGCTATTCCTCCTGAAACATGCAGATTTCATGCGTCTTATTGCCTATTTTGCACAAAATGCCATTGAATTTGCTCGTGAATATACACTTCTGGGGTGAAGTCGAAACTAGTTTGTATTTCTTCATCTCTTCTTCCACCATTCTCTTCAAGGTGTCCCTGATATCCCCCAAAGCCCAAGTTACTGAGATGTGAGGGCGTGGATCCTACCATCAAAATCCAAAAAATTGTAATTTCCACTGTCACGGGAAGAATCAATTACACTGTCTAAAAGTGAAAGTGGCAGTTAAAATAAACATAGATGTGGCCAGACCTTGTAAAATTCCGGAAGATTGTGAAGTTTGTAGACTTCATTAACAGCTTGGATTTGCTTTCTTATCTGAGGCGCACAAGATAAAATAAGTTTCCTCCCTTGCTCCAAAGAACTATATTACCAAGAGATAGGAGGAGGACGAAGAACAATAAGCTCTTATCTAACTTGACATGAATGATGCAAGAGGAATAATAGTAGACAGCTTAGTTCAAACTCATTGTTCCATAATTGAAGACATCGAAGATGAACATCCAGTACAAGCAAACACCAGCTAGAAGCTCACCACTGTAGAGCATTAATTGACCAAAATTAAAGCAGGAAGAACCTCTTAACAACCCCACAATGCAGCTTTTTGGATTGAAGGAAATAGATACTGCTTCCACAAGTAGGGATGGCAACGGGGCGGAGCGGGTTTGGGGGGGCTGCGGGGCAGTGCAGGTTAGAGAGTTCGCGGGGGCGGGCGCGGTTAGAGCTTCTTTTTTTTTTAATAAAAAAAGATAAAACCCAAGTCTAATTGTCTAAAGACCTAAAACGCTAAAAACGTAACACCACAGCTAAAATCAGAATATCACATCTCCCCTCTCAGATCTCATCTTTAAGTTCTCAATCTCTGACTGACGAACTCAAGCAGCACCACAGGTTCAAGCTTTCTCCTTTCTTGAGACAATCTCATCTCTCCATCCCAGGAGTACTCTTAATGATGCAAGATCAAGAATGCTAAAAATCCAAGAAATTGAAGAAGTTCAAGAATCCATTGAAGAGGATCTGAACTTGGTATTTTCTTGTTTGGTAACATGATGAATAAGGTAGCAAATCAAGTATTCGGACCTGGAACTTGAGCTATGATACCAAATTGATATACTTTCTAGGTTTTGCACCTCTCAAGCACAAGAGAGAAAAACAAAAGCACCCCACTAAAGTTTTTCTCAAAACTAGCGAAAGCGTTCTTCAAACTCACGTTAGAAGAATGTAGGATGGAAAGAAACCTCACCCCACACGTTCCCCAATCCCGCAAGATTACAAGAAGCGTTGAATAAAGGAAGAACAATGAAATAAAAAGTAAATCACGTTTTTGAAGCATTAGCTTAGAAAAACTAATCACCAATATTTATTTTCAGCATATTGAGCCCTTTATAAGGCCTTACAATGAGTAAAATTGATAGGGTTAAGGAAAACTAATTCTAATTAAACGAGAATAAGAATAAGGCTAAGAAAACCTATCCTAACTAAAATGGGAAAAAGAATTCTAGTAGGAATGGGATACCAACTAACAATCCTAGTTTGACTAGAACTACAAATATAACCCTACTAAAACAAAAATTAAATTCCTAGGAAACGAGAAATAAGAAATCCCAATCTTTTAAGGAAAAGAAATCCTAATCTTGAATGGATTCTTGGACTTCTTCAATTTCTTGAAATTCTTGGATTTTTAGTATTCTTGATCTTGCATCATTCTCCCCTAGTTGAAAAAGACTCGTCCTCGAGTCTAACCAAGAATTTCAAGAAATTGAAGAAGTCCAAGAATCCATTCAAGATTAGGATTTCTTTTCCTTAAAGATTGGGATTTCTTATGTTTTGTTTCCTAGGAATTTAATTTTTGTTTTAGTAGTTCTAGTCAAACTAGGATTGTTAGTTGGTGTCCCATTCCTACTAGAATTCTTTTTCCTATTTTAGTTAGGATAGATTTTCTTAGCCTTATTCTTGTTCTAGTTTAATTAGTATTAGTTTTTCTTAACCTTATTAATTTTACTCATTGCAAGGCCTATAATAAAGGGCTCAATATGCTGAAAATAAAGATTGGTGATTAGTTTTTCTAAGCTATTGCTTCAAAAACGTGATTTACTTTTTATTTCATTGTTCTTCCTTTATTCAAAGCTTTTGTAATCTTGCGGGATCTTACATTCTTCTAACGTGAGAGTGAAGAACGCTTTCGCTAGTTTTGTGAAAAACTTTAGCGGGGTGCTTTTGTTTTTCTCTCTTCTTTGTACTTGAGAGGTGCAAAACCTAGAAAGTTCACTTAATTCCCACAATTCCACTTAATGTTGAAGATTACGGACATCAGATAACTCTTTCTTTCTCTTCTTCCTTTCTTTTTTGGCTAAGATTCGAGCTTAATTTTGAAAGTCGCGCTATATTTTTGCTGCTCTACTTTGGTGACGTTTTAGGTTAGGAAAACAATTGATTTCTGAGTTTTACTTTGAATCTGAAATTGGGTTTTATTAGGTTAGGTAATTGTTTCTTGCCTTCTCGGATTCTACTTGTTATGTTAAGTAGGGAGTTCAAATATAACTAATTTAATAATTGGCTTGCTCTTTTCGTTTTTTTGTTTGCCAATTTAATGATTTACTATTTAATAATTAGCCTACTATTTTTAATTATTTTGTAATTGTCATCCCTCTTCTCGCCTTGTAGAGAAGTATGGAGTCTCAGAATGAAGAGAATCCAGTGGGTTCATCTTCTAGTACATTTCCTATTGAGAATGAGAGCCAAATGCTTATGCAATCTGATGAAGTTAAGAATTGAAGTTATTGATGAAACTGGGAAAAGGAAGCTTCGTTCTACAGCATGGAGACATTTTAAACTGGTGGTTATTGAAGTTTTCGCTTTGGTATTTGTAAGTATTGTAATGCTAGTACTAAATCAACAAGAAAATGTGGGACGTCGTCTATGTTAAATCATGTTCGTAGATGTCGCAAGAAGCCAAGTAACTTAGATAGTGAGGATGGTTTGGGGGGTAACTTAGAACATTATTTTGATCAAGATGTTACGTGTAAAGAACTTGCTCATGCCATCATTTTGCATCAGAACCCATTGTCCATTGTTGATCATGAGGGATCTAGGAAGTCTGTTGCTAGTCTCTGACCGTTGTTTAAAATGGTGTCTAGAAACACAATCAAGAATGATTTTTTGAAGATTTTTGACAATTTGAAATCAAATACTTCTAAGTTGTTGGAAAAAATCACAAGTAAAATTACAATAACAACTGATATGTGGACTTCAAACAATACCAAGAGGATGGTTTGGGGTAAGGGTATACTGTGGGTCGGGCCCAGCCCGGAACCGGCTCGAGACCGCGGGCCAAACGGTCTCAGTGGGCCGGTCTCTAATGGTGTATTAGGCCCTTAGCGGGCCGGTCCAACCCAAATAGCCCGTGAGTCCGGGACCGACAGGCGGGCCTGGGCCGGTTCAACCGGGTCAAACGGCCCCAACGGCTATTTTTAAAAAAAAAAAAATTAAAATGACCAACGGTCAGATTTTTAAAATCTAGCCGTTGGCCTTCAATTTCCAACCGTTTAGGACTTAAAAAAATAGCATTTGGCCCCCAAACTTTATATAATTATACTTTTTCCCAATTCTCAACTATAAACACCCCCTCATTCTTTCATTTTTACTCACAAATTCATCAATCTCTATCTAATTTTCTTCTATAATTGCTTACTTTATTATTGCAATTTCGTGAAAAATTGTGAAGTTGATGAATTGAAGT
>MU726180.1:58615-79134 GCA_026770625.1 Nicotiana glauca | reverse complement strand
ATATACTATATATGTATATATATATATATATATATATATATATATATATATTTACAAGAAATTGCCTTAGACAAAAAAAAATAGCCTGGAACAAAAAAGCCCGTTGGGCCCGTGGGCCCAGCCCATTTAGCCCGGGCCCATGTGGGCTTAGGCCCACAGTGGGCCGGTTCCACACATTAGGACCGTTAGGCCCGGGACCGCCAAAGACCGGCCCGCCTAAGCCCGGGCCCGTTTGTCCCGTTTAGGCCCGGGCCCGGCCCAGAATACAGGCTTAGTTTGGGGGTAGCTTAGAACATTATTTTGATCAAGATGTTACGTGTAAAGAACTTGCTCATGCCATCATTTTGCATCAGTACCCATTGTCCATTGTTGATCATGTGGGATCTAGGAAGTCTGTTGCTAGTCTCTGGCCGTTGTTTAAAATGGTGTCTAGAAACACAATCAAGAATAATTTTTTGAAGATTTTTGACAATTTGAAATCAAATACTTCTAAGTTGTTGGAAAAAATCACAAGTAAAATTACAATAACAACTAATATGGGGACTTCAAACAATACCAAAAAAGGGTTCATGGCTATTACGGCACATTTTATTGATGATTCATGGAGGCTTCAAAGCCATATTTTTAGATTTATTTATGCTCCTACTCCACATGATAAGGATACTTTGTGTAGTGCATTGCTTAATTGCTTGTTAGAGTGGAATCTTGAAAGAAGAATATCAACAATTACAGTTGATAGTTTTAGCACAAACAATGCTACGATGAAAACCTTGTTAGATGAGAAACTTTGTAAGAGAAATTTATTGTTGATGGGTGGAATGTTGCATGTGCGTTGTGCCGCACACATCTTAAATCTGATTGTGCAAGGATTAAAGATGATAGAAGATGGTATTAGTAACATGCGTAATAGTGTCCTATACTGGATAGCATCTTCAGGCAGAATTGGAAGGATTGAATAAGTTGCACGGTTGCTACATATTTCTTGTACTAAAAAGTTGGAGTACGATTGCCCTACTCATTGGAACTCAACATATCTTAAGTTGAGAACAACCCTAGATTGACAAGGTGGGTTTAAGCATCCTCCACTTTCAACCAAGAGGTTGTGAGTTCGGGTCACCCCAAGAGCAAGGTGGGGAGTTCTTGGAGGGAAGGAGGTCGAGGGTCTATTGGAAACAGCCTCTCTGCCTTAGGGCAGGGGTAAGGTCTGCGTACACACTATCCTCCCCAAACCCCACTTGTGGAATTATACTAGGTTGTTGTTGTTGAGAATAGCCCTAGATAACAAAGAGTTGTTTACAAAGTTGAGTATAAATGACACCAATTATCGTTGTTTTCCAACCAAAAGCCAATGGAGTGTAGCACAAGAAGTTTGTGAAAAGTTGAAGTTGTTTCACCGTATCACTTAACAATTCTCAGGGAGTCAATCCAACTTCAACTCAATACTTTTTAAAAGTTTGTGATATAAAGCTAGAACCGGAAGCTTGGGTGAAAAGTTCAAATCCTTTGATTGGCTCTATGGCATCATCAATGTTGTTGAAATTCAAAAAATATTGGGATGATATGCATATTTTGATGGGTGTAGCTACTATCTTTAATCTGAGATATAAGATGAAGTTGGTGGAGTTCTATCTTGTACAAATTTATAGTGAAGAAGTTCGAAACCATTGTTTTGATCTCTTTCATGAGTATAAGCGTAGAGTGGTTGCTTCACATGAGTCATTTCAGGCATCTAGTTCTAATGAAGTTGCTAGTGTTGTTGAGGATCTACAGTTAAGTTTTTTTCATTGAGTTTATTTTCTTATAAGGAAGCTAAAGGGATATTTCAGTTTCTGACTTTTTTATGTACTTATATTATGAATTCTAATAATTTAACTTACAATTGACATGTTGCTTTTATGTCTTGTGGGATGGTGGTACTTCTCATAGAATCATAATTATTCAAGTTGTAACAGAATAGTTATTTAAAAATGTTTTGCATTGAAGGTAAGCAACAAAATAATTCAAGATTCATATGTACATGTACCAAGCTGGTTGGACCATTATTTGCTGGAAGCAAGTGCAGCAGTGGAAGAATTGGCTATTAAACTGTGCTAAGAGTCCTGACAAATTGGAAGGATTGGCATCCTCAAATTTCACATTGCTAATTGATCTGTTTAAGATTTTTTTTCAGTTTCTGTTTTCTGTGATTTTACTAACAATTTTCCCTCTATGTGAAAGTAAATGAACTACTATCCTTGCAAGTTATGAATTCCATTGACTTTTTGTTTTTCTATCCTTCCCTTGCTTCCTGAGTTCTTGGAATGTAATCTGTCATTATTGCTATTTTGGATTAATTATTGGTTGTTTGTTGAATTGTGTTTAATAGAAGTTATTTTAGACTTTCAATACTTGATGTGATTAAACTCTCAGGTAAATATGAACAACTAAGTCACCGACAACCATTTGTGATTTGCTGTCTTGGATCCTTGATGACTGCATGTCTAGTTACTGGTTTCTATTAAATTCATTCTATTTAGGAATTGAATTGAATAGCATTGGTGTGAGTTTTGAATGTGAGCTGCTGATTGTTGCAGCTAATGAACGGCTGAAGAATGGCTAACTTTATGGTAAAGAGGTTGTCTTTTGGTAGTGCCCAAATGAGATGTACTCTTGCTTTATGGGATTAGTTAGAATTCCTTTTCTTTATTAGGATTCTGTTATCTCTGTTCCAAGAGAATTTGATGCTTAAGTCTCTAATGAAAGGTCAAAGTGCATTACATATTGCTTACCAAGCAATATGTAAGAAACGCAAATATACTAAACTGTTAGCTTCTCGTAAAGGAACCAAAAATAGTTTGTAAGAAACGTAACATTAATTTATAATAGATAGTTACAACTTACACAATATGAAAGTTGAAAAATATGAGGTAACATAGAATTACTCCATATGTACAAAAGTAAGTGGAGTTAACACCAACGAAAGAAGAAAAATTGCATAAAATTTCTTTAAAAAGAAGAATATATAAATTATAATGCATTGGAATATGGTATCTTTTGATAGTATTCTCAAATTAGAAAATTCAAAAAAAGAAAAAAAAATATTATGCGGGGCAGGTTTGCGCGTAGCGGGCAGGCCAGTTTAAAAACAGCAAATTATACTTTGCGGGGCAGGTTGAAACCTTCGCGGGTTTGCCCGCAACCGCACCGTTTGCCATCTCTATCCACAAGGAGTTTTCTTTCGGTGCTTAGAGCTAGGCGTGCCCTCCACTGCTGCCACCATTACCTTTAGGGAAACACCTAGTTTAATTATAGTTTTTTTTGTAAGGTAAAGTTTTATTCAAAAGCAGTACCATGCACAAAAAAGCAGGACTTGTTTTACATTAAAATTTCAGAGAATCCAACAAGTCCAGCAGACCAGTGTACCAAAAACTCTCTCCTCTTTCAGCCAATAATACATATTTAGCACACTCTTTGCTAGTTTCTTTATAGTTTTATCATTTTATGTATCCATTCACTCCAAAACCTGGCATTGCATCCCTCTGCTCCTTGATTTGGTTAAAATCTACATAAAATAACAAAAGTTAATGTATTGTCCTCCCTAATCAAAAATTTAATGTATTGTCCTCCCAAACTTGTTGGCCAACCTATTATTATGACTTTTATAAAGACATCAACCATTTGTCATCCTCCTTCCTAAACTTGAAGGCCAACCAATTATAGTTGTCTGCCATAAAGACATCATCCATTTCTTATCTCAATATAAAGAAACTTTATCATCCATTACTTTTCTGAATCTCTACTATAAATCCATTAGTTAAAAGAAATTTTGGTTCATCACATTGCAATTGACACGCGTATAAGCACCCTTTATTTTGCTTTCCATATTGTTGATGTTGTTTTGAATAGCTTTATTTGACAAAAATAACATGCGTGCCTTAGCTCTACTAAATCTTCTGACTGTTGGTTGAACATTTCTGGTTGAATCAATACATCTTCAGCTTTTCCAGATTCACGTAAAGCACATTAGTAAATGTAAAGGACAAAACCTTGAAGCGTCATCAAGTTTGTACCGAGATTTAACAGTATTGTCATCTCTTGGAATTCTAGGTGCTAGCATCCCCATAGGCTAGCCCTGCACCATGCAAACTAAGCCTGGTATAGAAGTGGAGAAGGTAGAGGGGCGGGCCCATTATCCCAGAGTTTCGAAGGCTGTGGTTGGTCCTAAGGATTCACCCCAAACGGATTTCTCAGTCGTCAAAAAGAATCCCCTTAGTCTACTTTTGACATTTTCATAAAGGCTAAATTTTCCATACATGTTAATTTCAGTTACATTTTATCAATGTTTGTGAAGACAACAAACAATATCAGTTGTGAACATTCTCATAAAATCTATTTGCACCCCCCATCAGTAAAAGAGAAGCTCATGGATATAGTGGCCCTAAGAGAAAAAGATACCATATACAGAACCTTCTATGTAGTAGATGGCTGCGGCAGTGGGAACTGGGAAGAGGAGGGCTGGGCAATACAAATAAGCAGCAACTTCAATACAATTTCCCGGTCAAAGGAAATACCTTTCTTAGTTGTACGACTGTACTTCTAGTTTATCATTACTTAGACTAGCCATGAGTTAAAAATTACCGGTCCTAGTATCACAGTTGACCATACATGCAGCTTCCAACCACATTGATATATCTCTCTTGAAAATGAAAGATAATCACGCAGGTCATATAATTCAGAACACACGTATGGACTGTATATCTACACCATTAAATACGGGATAGCAATTTAGTTGATCCAACTCAAATTATGAAGCCTGTTGTAATTTTTTCCTCTCAGATATCCTTATAACCACCTCAGTAACAAGGAAGGAAAAGGGTTATGCTGGTCAGTTGGGAAAGAGAAGGGTTATGCCAGTCAATTGGGTAGTTTTTTTTCCATCTACTGAGACTCCCTTTTTCGTAAGTTATGTTACCTTTCATAACTCTAAATTTGAATTTTGCACACACAAACATGTGCCTCAATATCTATTCTATATTAAGGGGACTAAAAGATGTATCAGAAACAAGTTCAGCTAGAAGTGGCGACATCCAAAACTGTAAACATGTTTCCAACAACAACTACTGAAGAAATGCCATTTTCCATACCTGGGCTAAGCCTCCTGCTACAACTTCCAGTGACATGAATGTGCGAGTTGAATCATCATTGACAAAGATCTCCCATTTGTTAAAATCTATCAAATACCTATGTCCATTGTTAGACAATGGTTACCAAAGAAACCACAGGTTTTACCCAAAACAAAATCAGAGCATAGCATGAATAGCATTACTAATGCCACCTCACCTCCTCTGAAACTGAAGCTTCTGGCGAAGCATGGAGACCATTGAATTAATCTGATGCACACGGATTGGGACAGTTCTCCCCAAACTAATGTGAAACTCTCTACCCAACACCACTTGTTCAAGCAGCGCTTCGTCTTTCAACAAACCACTTAATGGTACATCAACATCAATAGCATGTAGACTAGGTACCAGTGCTGTGATCTTCTTTAGAAAATGGGCCAGCTCCTTCCTTGTTGTAGGTGGTACATAAACTAGGATGTAAAGAAAAATAAAGAAAATAAGTGTATACCAACGTATCAATAGACTAACCAATAACAATATCGCAAAAAGAGATGAATGTAAATTGCACAATTGGGTTATTCTGCTCTTTGCTCAATTCACAAAAATAAAATTAGAGGAAGCTGAAATGTTCCCTAGATTCGGATGGTAGATGAAATTACCAGGGATGTATACATGTAAAGCATAATTGCCTTTAACGTGAGGAAAACTTCGAACGCGATTGACTTTACTGCTTGACAAGGAGTCCAAAGGAACTTCACAAGCAAAAGATCAAACACTTAGTGAGCATAAATTCTCGTGCAGAAACACACATCTCGCATCAGGTTTTTTCTGCTTTTAAGTAAAGTTTGATCGTAATGCAAAAGAAAAGTTACCTAGACAATTGGGCGGGAGAAGGAGTGAAATAGGAGGTGGAGGCAGAGGGGCCGCTGTTGCCTCTTCAGTAATGGATGTAGAAGCTGACGGCTGTGGAGGGGTGGGATTGGACTCAGAGTCGAAATCGGAAGAATCGTCTCCGTATGAGGCTCTTAGCGCTTCCATATAGCACTCCTTGTCTCAGTCGATCAATCCCCCAGCCTCAACCGTCACTGATCAATCTTGTCCAGACTTCCAACTTTTTTCCCTTTAAATTTCTTTTTTGATTCATCGTATTAAAAAGAAATTAATTACTGTATTTAGTTTTTTTAAAAACTATTTTCCACTGTATTTATAAGTAGACTAATTAATGCTATAGTTCATGTCGGATTGTTCCACTACTGAAGTTATCCAACTTATCAAGGAGGTTGATCGAACGGTACGGGTAGAAATAAGAATAAAGGTTTGCGCATGATGTTTATTGACCTAGAGAAAGCATATGACAAGATTACAAGGAAGGTTCATTGGAGATGCCTCGAGGTGAAAGTTGTGTCGCTAGCCTGCATTAGAGCGATAAAGGACATGTATGAAGGTGTTAAGACTCGGGTTACGACTATTGAAGGTGGCTCAGAGCACTTTCTAGTTGTTATGGGATTGCAGTCTGCGCTCAGCCCGTTCTTATTTGCAATGCCTGTTGATACCCAAGTTTTCCACATATTTTTAATGCATATATATACTTCCAAAATAGTACATATGCAGTTATAAGCATGCATAAATATTTTTATAATTTTTTTATAGTTTTTAAAAGGCTCCAAATCAATTTATTTCTCCTCTTTTATTATATAAATATCCAACAATTATCCTCCCTACTACTTTTGTAATGATTTAGCCATCTAGATTCATTATTTATACCAATATAGTGTTTAAATATTTTTGTGCATTTTTGTAATTATATTTACATTTTTCAAACTAAATTACACGTCTTTGCAATAATAGCCCATACTAATATATAATTGTATTATTTATGCATAAAATAATCTTTTATATTTTTAAAATATCAAATAACTATTTTAAATTATTTTGATGCATAAAGATATTTTTGGTACTTATTTATTATTTTTTATAAACTATTCAGTTGTTAAAATTGGCCATTTAAAATCTGGCCCCATTTGCTATTCAATTCTTACCCTAAAATTGACCCGATACCCAGCCCAATTTCAACCTAAAAACCTACCCAGCCCAAACCTCAATGCCCGAACCAGCCCCAAACTCTTTCAATCTCGGCCATTGATTATAGAGATTAACGGTCTCAATTAACCCTTTCCTTTTTTAATCAAACAACCCCCCCAACCCAGCCATTTCTCATCAACAACCGCCCTGAAACCCCTTTCCTCTCCAATGCTCTCAAACCCTAACCCTAATCGGACCTCATCGTAACTCATCTATGGCCATCCATGGTGGTTTTTCACTACCCCCAGGCCTCTAATGGCCTCTCATGTACGGGTATCACCATTCCAGGGTCCTCAAGGGACCAGGGTTAGTTTGCTTGCATCTATGGCCCTTTCTTGCCTGTTTCAGTCTGTTCCGTTTTGATTCCGAGTAAGATCTTCCTATATCGCCTTAGATCGATGGGTTTCTAAGCTTGCTTCTTCACTTCTGTGTTGTTCTTCTCGAAGCCCTAATTTTTGTCCTTTGAACTTCTCGGATCTGTGCAAGATTTGAGATAGATCAAACCTATTTCGTATAAGTTTTGCAATAACCTTCTGATTTTTACAAGAACCCTCTAATTGTCGAATGGTTTTCCATTTTTCTAAACTAGGGTTTTCCAGAAATTTCTTTTTCCAAAACATTCGATAATTTTGAGTGTTTAATCCTCTGTCTCTTATACGTTCTCACCGATTTTGTAAGGTTTTCTCTAACCTTAACTCGTTTATACTAAAAGCCCTAATTTTTCGACATTTTTTGTTTGGTTTCTGAGTTACTTGTGTACTGACTTTGTCCTTGCTGTGGTTCCTGTGATTTTTCTCCAGCCAATTAGATGTCTTGTAATTTTTTAGACTAATATACCTCTACTAAGTTTCTTGGGTCAGCTTTTCTACTGCTTCTATATGTCTATGTTCATCCTGGCTATTCATGGTAAACCTACATTTTTTCCTTAAATCAGGGTTGTTTTGAATCCTTGATTTACCAGTTTATTTCGTTAAAACGTATGTATTGAATCCCGACTACTCTTTTCTTGCCTATTTGAATTGTCTGCGATATTTGCTGACTCTTTACGTGATTTTCTCTTTTGATTAAACCCTTGACTATTCTGAAGTTCTTATTTTTGGTTTGATTTGAACTCTTTTCCTTAACAAAACATTTGATTCTTACTTCTCTACTCGATTTGATTGAACTTCTTGCCTTAATTAGTTTTCTCTTGCCTTATTTGAAACAACGATGTTATTTGTTGTTTCTTAATAATTGTTTCTTTAATTGAACTCTTGTTCATTCACCCCTAATTACCTACTCTGTATCCAAGTCTTACTTGATTTCCTTCCTTAAATATCTGTCCTGCTTTTACCGTTGATTGATTATCCCTTGATTAAGGGGAAGACTTTACTGATTTCATGTGTGTGACTAATTCTGTGAATTTTCCTAATTACTAAATGATTGATTCTTTACCTTATTTTGTTTAACTCTTGATTACTATATATTCCCTTATCGGTCCCCACTTCAAAAACACGAACAATAGTTCAAAAACTACCACTTTTTCACTCTAAAAAAAGGGCTCTCTTTGCTACATGTGATCTCTGTTATTCTAGCCGGCTGCAAGCCAAGGCTGGAAATTGCACAACACCTTTCTCACATCATGTGTTTTCTTTAACTAGGTATGCTTCTGATTAATTTTTAAGAATATAGACCTATGTGTTTATTTACTGCATTAGTTCATATGGCCTGAGTCCATCCTTGCTTCTGTTTACTGCTTACCCAGCATGACAAATACTGCCTATTCAAATCTGTTGTTAGCATGTTTCTACTATGCTTGCTTGTTTGCTTTCTTGTTTAGCATATCTACATATGTAACTAAGCTTGTTTGACTAAATACTGTTTATCTATCATTCCTAAACTCTGATTTTGTGTAATTAGCATACGTTCACTTGTTAATACTTGCCCAGCATAAGTCCTTGCTTGTTCTGCCTTATTCCTACTAAGTTATTTAATCTCCCTAGAGTGACTCTAGATATGGCTTAGATGTCTTCAACATGTTTCTGTTGTGATCTTTGCTGCATGACCTACATTTTATCTAACCTACTAGTTCTGTAGAACCCCTTAAGAGCTCTAGGCATCCTGTTGTTTATATGCTCCGTTAAGGAGTATTCTCTGTGTTCTCAACCCCTCTTTCTTTATGTGAAAGTTGTTTGCTAGAGTACTTCCAGAAGCTTGTTTGTTCTATGACTTGTGTTCTGATTGCAGATTATTTTTCATACTTTCCTCAAACTGTTTTATCACTAAATCAATAATGGTTTTCAGAAAAAAATTTCACTCCTTAGAACTTTCTTTATACTATCTATTAAACTCTTTCAAACCATTATGCACTTTCACTTACTCCTAGATAATTAAGCCATGCCCTTCTAGTGTGTGTATTATTTAGAGACCCATGAGATCTCTCTGAACTCTGGCATATCAGGGCTGGCACTTCCACATTGTACATAAATCTGTTATTATTTGAGAAAGGTCAAGGTATGAGCACTGTCCGGGATCCTTGAGGTCTTTAGGGAAGTCTGACACACCTAGACATGAAACTGGTTATGGAACTTTGGGTATTTAAGGCTACTGAAGGCTTAGATACTGCTCTAGGCCTACTTCAGGCTCCCTATAGATTAATGTATATTTATATTTATGTAATTTATTTAGTTCTTGATCTGTAATAATTATTTATAAACGAATATTGGGGGGATTAGTAAAAAAGGGTGGGTAGTCACATACTGTGGGTAAATTTGGGTAGATAACATGTCTATAGGGTCCATTTCAATTCAAGTGTATTTTGTTAGATAAAATGCTTATAGGGGCTCGTTTGATTTAAATAAGTTGGTTAGAAAAAATGCTTATAGGATCTGCTTTGGTTTCAATGAATTCTGCTTGCTTTACTTTCATATAATTAGACATCATGCTCATAAGATCAAATTCAGCTTTTACTAATTAGATATTATGCCTATAGGAGTTAAAATCAGCTTTAACAAAAATCATGCCTATAGGGATTTCACTTTGGTCAAATAAATTGTGTTTGTTTCACCTTATGTTTAATTAGAAATCATGTCTACTAGAGAGCATGCCTATAGGATCTAAAAAATTAGTTTAACTCATGTTTATAGATTCTGAATCGACTTAATTAACTAATCTGTCTGTTTCTCTAAAAGGTTTTAAACGCTGTCTTAATTAATACTACTAGAGAGCATGCCTATAGGATCTAAATTGTCGTTTAAAATTGCTTACTGTCTCATTGCATTCCTAATCAATTATAGATATCATGCTCATAGGACATCACTGTTATACGCCTAGGCAAGCCTGTAGGGCGACTAAAAACCATGTAAAATATAAAACAAAACTGCGCCTTGTTATTTGAGACTACTCACATTCAACAGGTTTAAAAGAAACAGTTGGTATGTAGGATTCAGTTCTTTGACGCTTTGGTCCTAATTCAATATTGTATACTCTTTGCTCACCTAGATATCATGTTCTAAGGTTTTCTCTTAAATACCTGAAACTGTTATTTGAGACGTACAGTTATCTGTTCTACTTGTGGAGGTAAAATGTGAGCCTTTAATTTTTCTCTCTTTAATACAGTCCTAACTGTTTTGATTGACGCCTACATTTTTCTCCTTTAAGTACCTTAGGATAGTCTAGAACTACCTAAATTAGAGGTCTTAAATACCTCTAGGGCCACGAGGAAGGGACGAGTAGTTCACGCATAGGATATCTTTCAAGGTTGATAGAATGTTTTAGGCTATGACCAGGGGGATTGGGTAGTAAGGATACGATAACTACGCGCTAATTTCACGTGTAGCCCCTCATTGAAGAGTAATTACCGGGCATTGTGTGGGTATGATCCTGTAGGCTAACAAACCTAGGACCCCTCTTTCCCAACTCCCATTGTTTAAATGAATTTACTTTTCTTTACGTATGTGCAAATTGTTCAAACCTTTTCCCTTGCTTTCATTACTTGAATCATATATGGACCTAAAATGTCAAGACATGTCTTTATATGCGAGTACGTGTTAAAATTATTTATTTATTAAAATGACTAATTTATATAAGTTTAAGTTCGGTTGGGATCCACCGTTGTGGACCGCGAGAGGTGTCTTACCCCTTCCCCTCAAGGTTATTTCGAGCCCTTACCCTAATCTCTGGTAATGCAAACCAGTCCATGAGTTAATTGCTCAAGGTGCCCTAACGCACCATAATTCGTTAGGTGGCGACTCTTCAAATACCCAAATCCCAAAAGGAAACGAGTTGTTCCCAATGAATGTCAAAACCTGGACTCCCCGAGGAGGGAAAAAGGGGCGCGACAGCATAACGACTCTGCTGGAGATACTTTTAGGCTCTTACCATAACGAACTTACTTTTGGGAATTAGTCCAAGCATGCCTTATCCCATACCCTTTCCCTTATTTGAATTTAGCTGTCTATTTTCAAGCATTTATGATTTCTTTTCCATAAATTGACTTGTCTCTTTGTTTTCTTTTTCGATAACTGCCTTTCAATTATTTAAATACTGTATTTATTATTTTTACTATGTACAAATACTTGACAACATGCTATTTATTGTTGCATAAATCATGCTCCATATCATATTCTACTCGTGCATATTAAATCTTATAGCAAAGCTTGATGAGTGGTTGCGCTCTTCCACTTTATTTTTCTTAAATTCAGAAAGGCTTATTTGCGGTAAAACTAGTCGATCAGCGGTGCAGTCGACGATTTTGTGCCTTTCCCCCTCAAGTTGTCCACTTGAGGGTACCAGTCTAGACCCCCATAGTAACCTTATTTTGATTGTAATTGTGCATTGCATCATGGTTAAACCTAGTCGAATTAATATATTGTCCACATAATGATCCTTTAAGACGAGCCTTATCCTAAAGTCCATCGGGGTTTCCATAATCCTAACGGACACAATCACGTTATGTACATTAATTTGGAGAACTAAATACTAATATGTTAATCACGAGTGTACAAATAGTCGAGTCTGGTAGGGGAGAAGGGCCTAACCTTTTTGTTTTGCAGAAAATGAGGCACGAGGTCCCCAGATTCGGTATGGTCAGCAACATTCCACCATTGCTACTAAATTGGTGGGAAGACCTTTCCTCAAGTGACAAGAAACACGTAAGAAAGCACTTGGGCAATTTACCTTCTCTACTAGACATTCAGCCAAAAAATAGGTTGATCGAGGCTGCCACTTTATTCTGGGACAGTGAAAGGGCCGTGTTTCATTTCGGCAACATAGAAATGACTCCCCTCCTAGAGGAAATTGAGGGACTTGCGGGATTGACTTGGGATAGACTTGGGTTTCTACTACCGGAGCTGAAGAAAAATGCTGACTTGGGATGCCTGGAGAAGTCCTACATACCCTTCGAATACCAGTACAAGAGATATGGCCATAGCTAGTCCTACCTTACCTTCCATGAGGAGCTCTCTATGACTTCTCTAGGACACATCCACCGTAAAGTTCGTGTTCATTGTATGCTTCTTGTGCTTGATAGTATTACCAATGAAAAGGGAAAGAATCCATACTAGGTTCGCCACGGTTGCCAAGACTTTGATGGAAGGGATCAATAGGCAAGCATACACTATAGTCCCCATGATCATAGCCGACATCTACAGGGCTTTGGAGTGCTGTCAAAGAGGGATCAAACATTTCGAGGCTTGTAACTTGTTACTGCAGTTGTGGTTATTAGAACATCTTCAAAAGGGTCACTATCACCAAGAATTTCCGCGAAGGGCTTGGAACGACCATATTGCCTTCCATCACCTCAAGCGGATGACTTACATTTCGGACAGGTTTGCTGAGTCGGAAAGTGCCAAAGAGTGGGTAGAGTTCTTCAATAATCAGACCGAGGAACAGGTGTAATAGATGTTTGAATGGTTCCCATCAGACGAATTCATCACCAAATCCAGAGACGCTCCACACTTGGCGCTGATTGGGTTGAGAGGGATATACCCTTATGTCCCTATCCGACTTATGAGGCAAGCAGGCAGGAAATAGGTTGTACCCAAGATCGCCAGAATGAGCCATTTCAGAGCGGATTTTCAGGATGACGATGTCCCTTACAAGTGCCAAGCTCAGCACATGTGGCACTGCAAGATCATTGTGGAAAAGAACACCATTGAGACAGACAGGTATCATACGGGGTGTGAACCTCTCTACTCGACATGGTCAGAGGACAATCTAAAGGGAATGGTGAGTCCAAGAGCTTGTCGAAGGAATAAGATCATAGACGAATAAGCTGAAGCTCAAGTCAAATACAATAGGCTGCGCAAGAGGGTCCACGACTCTGAGAATGAGCACCCAGAAATACATGAGAGAAATATGAGGTTGATCGATGAATGGAAAGAAATGGCTGTCACTTCCAACAGAAAGTTAGAATATTTGGAGCGAGAATTAGTGGAGCTGGAGAGAAAAGTCATAAAGAGGATTAAGGATTGCCAGAATGCTGAAGAAAGTGAGGGAGGACATCTGGTCAGAGCGTACCTGCTACTAGGTCTGCACAAGTTGGGGAGCCTGTATGACGGAGTCAAGAAGATCGAATCTGGGGAAGGTCCTTCTGGAACCAAGTAGACTAGATTTATTTGCTTTTGTAAATGTAATAAGGCCAAGTGCCAATAGTGACTTAATTTTCTATTGTCTTAGTGTCATTTTGGGATTCGTCTATTTTCATATTATGAAATGAGGCATTTACTGGCATCTAAGTTCTCCAAATCTATTTATCGCTAGGCCTACCTCGGGCACAACGAGGCTCCCAAATTAGGACACAAATTTACATTCCCGCAATATGTGTTTAAATATTGCAAACATTTCAGAATCCTTACTGACTTGTTTACCCTTTTATTTTCCTTTCATTCTTTATTCCCATCCCCAAAGGTTGGTTCACTCATACTGGCATCATCAGCATATTACACTAGATCTAGAGGCCCTCCACCCCCTCCTCCTCCAAGCAATACAAAAGGCAAAGGAAAAGGAAAAGGAAAAGGAAAAGGAAAAGTGGACGACTTAAGTGGTATCCAAAAGGAGAATGTTGAGAACGCAAAAACTTCAGATGGGCGGAGTACTCCGGCACCAAATGATCTAGTCTTGAGATTGGAACAAAAGATATTGGAATTACAAGGAGAACTTGAGCAGGTTTGCAATTTGGCAAACTTGTCACTCACCCTGAATATCCCCTACATCAGCCAACAAAACACAAAGAACCCAGCACCTCCCCAAAAACCCACAAAATCAACATCCACAAAACCCTCATGCACCGCCTCAATACGCAACCCTACCCCAAATCTCAATCCCTTAACAATACCAACTCGGCCACAACATTACCATCAACTAATTTAGTACCCACCAACCACCACTTACCACACTTCCCAAAACACACCACAACCCATTCCCGGTCCTTAAAACTCAACCAATGACCATCATTACACCCAAGTCCCTAGCACCCATCAAAGCAACCCTATATATGTGGAAACCGTACCTCACTCTATCCAACCAATCTCCTATACACCGAAATCCTCCGAGAAGGACATGCTCATTAAAAATATGGCTAAAGAACTCAAGAAGTTGACAAGTCGAGTGCAGGGTGTCGAAGGCAGCAAAGGAATAGAAGGGTTGAACTATGAAAATCTATGCATACAGCCAGACGTAGAACTGCCAGAAGGGTACAAATCTCCCTTAGTTCAAGATGTTTGACGGTACAGGTGATCCCAAGATTCATCTAAGGACCTATTATGACAAGCTTGTCGGGGTCGAAAAAGATAAAAAGATCCGGATGAAACTCTTTATAAGGAGTCTAACCGGAGATGCTTTGTCCTGGTGCATCAGCCAGGATCCTAAGAAATGGTCCAATTGGGTGAGTATGGTGTCTGATTTCATGGACCGGTTCAGGTTCAACACAGAAAATGCACCAAATGTTTTCTACATCCAGAATCTCAAGAAGAAACCCACCAAGACTTTCTGCGAGTATCCTACCCGTTGGAGGTCGGAAGCAGCCAAGATCAGACCATCTTTGGACGAGGAATAGATAAACAAGTTCTTCGTCAGAGAACATGATCCGCAGTATTATGAAAGATTGATGGTTATTTGGAACTATAAATTCTCTTATATCATCAAACTTGGGGGAAAAATTGAGGAAAGCATCAAGAGCGGGATGGTAACGAACTTTGAGGCATTACAAGCCATAAATAAGACATTGCAATCAGGTGGCATATCAAATAAGAGAGACGTCGGGGCAGTAATAGTGGCTCAGGGCCCGAAATATCCACTTACCTATCAAACACCTCCACCCATATATAAAACACATCCACCCACATATCAAACATCTCCACCCATATACCAATCATCACTGCCTGCATATCAACCCTCATCTCCCAGATATTCCCAACCAGACGTTGTCCATCACACCTATAACTCCCAACCGTCCCACTTCCTGTTACCATCGACTCACCAAAATTATCCAAGACCAAGACCCAATTTCGACTGCAAGCCACCCAGACAATATACTGCCATTGCTGAACCCATCGACCAATTGCATGAGAGGTTGAAAGTCGCGAGTTACGGCACACTTGTTCCCGCTGTGGCAATGAAAAATCCCACCAAATAGGTCAATCCAAACAAAACTTGTGTGTACTATTTCGGTATAAAGGGGCACACCGCTGATGAGTGCCGAACATTGAAAGATAAGATCCAGATGCTAATTGACAATAAGGTCATACAGGCGAAAGAAGTCACACCCAATGTTCGTAACAACTGCCTCCCTGATCATAGAGGTGGTGGGGTACATGTGATAAAGACGAATGAAGAATGGGACACTGATGTATCAATTGGGCTTATTCAGGAAGGCGATGACTTTAAACCTTCAGTCACACTTACTCCTATTATAGTATAGACTCAGCCACCAATCGAGGTTGAGGTAGCTGCATTAGTTCCATTTGAGGTAGGGGTAGCTCCGCCTGTGGCCACCCCTGTTCTGTTTGAAGTAGAAGTGGTCACAACTTTCATAGTGATAGTATGAGCCACACCTCCTTTCCACTCAAAGACAATACCTTAGGATTACGTTGCCGAAGCTCGGTAAAAAGGTAAGGCAAAGGTAGATGAATCTGATGCTGCATAAGGAGTGACCAGGACCGGAAGAGTCTATACACCTGAACACTTGGGAGGACCAAGTAAGGATACCACTACCAAGAAGTCTGTCATTGAAACAGGTCCAGATGACCTTTGGAGGAAAGTACAAGCAAGGGAATATTCTGTCATTGATCATTTGAACAAAACCCCAGCTCAGATATCCATCATGTCACTGTTGTAAAATTCAGAGGTACATAAGAACGCTTTAATGAAAGTGCTGAGTGAAGCTTATGTACCCAACAACATCACCGGCAGAGAGATGGCCAATATGGTAGGGCGGTACTGGAAAGTCTTAAGATCACCTTCCACAAAGATGAGCTACCGCCTGAGGGGTTGAATCACTATCGAGCATTACATATCACAGTGCAATTTGAAGATAAATTCATTGTCAGGGTCTTGGTTGACGGAGGTTGAAGCCTCAATATTTGTCTGTTGCACACTCTAAAAAGATTGGATAAAGGTTTCATGAGATACGGGCAGGAAGAATGAATGTGAAAGCTTTCGATGGGTCTCAAAGGGCCACGATTGTGGAAATTAACCTATGCTTGTAGATGGGGCCAACTTGGTTCGACATCGAGTTTTAGGTGCTCGACATACCGACCTCATACAATCTTCTTTTGGGCCGACCATGGATCCATGCCGCTGGGGCTGTGGCATCCATACTACATCAAGCCGTGAAATTTGAATAGAATTGTTAGGAGGTGATCATTCATAAAGATGGGAGTAACCCCATTTACACCAATAAAAACCATCCTGGTTATTGAAAATAGAAGAAGGTTAGGAGGGGAAACCTATTATCATATTGAACATGTCAATGCCATTGAGAAAGATAAATTATGGAGCAGTAAAATAGAGAGCATACTGGCATGGTCTGGGTATGAGCCCGACAAAGGGCTGGGGAAAAATCTCCAGGGTATCACTAAACCGATACGGCTGAAGGGTTATGGTACTACCTTTGGGCTCGGATACCAGTACACATAGCAAGAGTATAATGATTGGTCGCCTCCATGGCTCGAGCCGTATTACCCTCTCGGGCAACCATTTCCATGTCTAGATCAAGCTTTTCACCAAGCTGATACAATACAAGGAACTACAGAAGTGGAAGCATTAGCTGGGCTGAAGAATCTGTTCTTGGAGGACAAAGACATGGACTGCAATGCAATAATTGAGGAGGAGGAGGAAGAAAGCCTCACTATTCAGACTGTGAAGAAGGTATCTATTCTCATGAACTGGATCGCCACACCATCCCACGCCCGCCGAGTCCCTATGTAGTGATAACATGGATTCTAGTTCATTTTACACTCCTTTCTACTTGAGTTTTGATTAAAAATGTATACAAAATAGTCCTAAAAGCTTACATATTGTACTTGTTTGTAGGGTTTGGTCAAAAAGATGACAATTAGTCAAAACCAGCTCAAAAAGGAGTGAAATATGCACAAGTACCAAGAACAAGTCCAAGCACAGTTGAAACAGATTCACTGCGGCCGCAATCCATTTAGTGTGGTCCACAGTGATGAGATTCAGAAAGGTGCATTTTTTGGTAACTTAAGCATTGTGGCCGCAAACCATTTTTTGCGGACCAGAGTAGCCTCACCGCAGCCGTAAACCATTTTATACGGTCCGCAGAGATGAGCTTCAGAGAGTTATGAAAAATGGAGATTGAAGCCTGTGCGGTTCACAAGCTATTTTGTGCGGACCGCATTGAAGCCACCATGGCCGGTGCATTTTATGTGGCCCGCGGTGGCCAGATTCAAAGAATGCAGAATCAAGCCAAAAAGCCTCAGTCCGACCCGCGGTGCATTTTGTGCGGACATCAATACCTCGTTAGGGGTATATTTATCCAGAAAATTCGACCTAGTATAAATACTTTCTTTTCATATTTTTAGGGCATCTTTTGTAATCTGTTCGAGACCAGAGCATGTGAACGGCTGTATTAGGCTATTTTGAGTAATTTGTAGCTAGATTAACAATGAATCTTCTTTATCTTAGTTTGTAATTAAATCATATGGGTTATTCTTCATCTATTTATTATATTTCTTTCACTATTTTGAGTATCTAGACCAATTAGCTAGGGTTGTGGCTCAACCCTAGTGTGGGTATTTGATGGGTCTTTTGATATGTTTATGGGTAGTTGATATTTGGACTGATTTGTGTTTCCATGTTGAATCAGTGGTTGCAAACACTAATTTATGCCTATTTGACTTGGGTTCTTCTTGAGAAAGAGAACTTGAGTCTAGGAAAATCAGTCCAATAAGGAATTGGGGTGTAATCAAGATATTGATAGCCCCAATTAAAGGGTTAAACCTAGATATAGTAATACCTGACTTGAGCCTATATTGCTTGCACAATTTGGACACATAATTGGTCTTGAGAAAGTCAATTAGGGCAAAGTCACTCAAGCTACCGAGAGGTATAGAGTGAGTAATTCCGTGCAATGCCAATATTGCAATCCCCAACATAACTTCTTTGCCTTAGGTTTTAGATCCCGTCAAGTATTCACCTACGAGAAAGTCACTTCCCTAGTTCCCCTTTAACCATTTAGAAAACCTTACAAGCAATCATTCTTAGTGTAATTTAGTTTATCATTAGCATAAATATTAGAAGTAATAATCAACCAAAATATGATTGGAAGAGTAATTAAGAGCACTACGCATCACTAGTTTAGATAGGAATCCAATTCCCACTTCTAGCTCCCTCTGGATTCGATCCCGACCATCTCGGGTAAAAGTTGCTTCGACCGCTCTCGCTACTTTATAGTGGTGCAGGGTTGAGTCCGATCACTTTTTGGTGCCATTGCCGGGGAGCTATTGGTTTTGGCTATCTACCTAAATAGTTTTTTGTATTGTTCTTCTTTCCTTATGTGTTACTAATTTTTGAGTGTCACGAATTCAGGTACAAAATGGCAGCAAACAACGCAGCTCTTAGAGATCTTCCGCCAGGGGAAGAGGTAGATTATAATATTGATGATGACACTCCTATTGTGCCCCAGGCTCAAAGAAGAGGCCGCCAGGCCAATGATAATGTTCCAGACCCTCCCCCTCCACCTCCAATAGTGGCTCTTCGAGTGCTTCCCAACCAAGTATATGTTGCAATTGTCCCACCCCAGATCCTGGTGGGCAAATTTTAAATTATAAATATGATGCTGACATTGTTGGAGAAACGAGGGTATTTCACGGGTGCTCCCCATCAGAATGCTTACAAACATCTTAAGGGTTTCATGGATACCTGTTAGGGGAGCAAGCAAACTAATGTGTCAGAGGATGCACTTCGATTGAGATTATTCCCTTTCTCATTTAGAGGGAAGGCATTGGATTGGCTTGAATGGCTTCCTAATCATTTCATTACTACTTGGGATGAGTTGGCGGATAAGATCATTGCAAAGTTTTTCGCGTCGGGGCACATGGCATCATTGTGGGATGAGATCTTAGCTTTCAAGCAGGAGCCCACCGAACCATTACATGAGATATGGGAGAGATACAAAACCATGTTAAAGGAATATCCCAACAATGATATGACTGAGGCAATGATATAACAGACATTCTACCGGGGCATTAACACAACAAATTAGGGCATAGTGAACCAACATACTGGGGTTAATTTCATGAAGTTGTCTTATGATGAGGCTTGTGACATTCTTGATGAGATGGTTGACACATCCTCCGCTTGGCAAAGTAGAGCCAATGTGCCACAGGGTGAGCCCACAGTCACTCACTTGCACAAAGAGCTACATGATTATGGGCAGACAATAGCAGAGATGACAATGACAATGAATTAGCTAGCTAAGGCACAGTTACAACATGTTTAAAATTTTTGCCGAGTAAATGCTATAGAGGGTATCAACATGCTAGTGAACAAAAGAAGACAAAGAGGTCAAAAGATTCAAGGGATTTCAGATCAATATGACAATGATTGTGGTGGATTCCAAGATGACGGTTATGATGGGAAGAACGAAGAAGTGTAATATGTGAACAATTATCAGGGCCAAATAAGGCTGCACTTTTAGGCGGGCCCGGGCCTAAACGGGTCGGGCCTAGTGGGCCTGGGCTTGGCGGTCCAGGGCTCGGGCGGTCCCGGGCTTGGCGGTCCCGGGCTTCGTGGGCCTGCTGGGTGGAACCAGCCCGTGACGGGCCTAAGCCCAGATGGTCCTGGGCTAAACGGGCCGGGCTCGTGGGCTTCGCGGGCCTAACGGGCTTTTTTATGTCC
>MU726180.1:15370-52364 GCA_026770625.1 Nicotiana glauca | reverse complement strand
GGAAAAAGTGTAATTATATAAAGTTTGGGGTTAAAATAAAGTTTGGGGGCCAAATGGCTATTTTTTAAAGTGGCCAACGGATAAAATATACCCCCAACGGCTAGATTTTAAAAATCTAATCGTTGGTTTTTTTTTTTTTTTTAAATTTAAAAAAATTAGTCGTTAGGCCCGTTAGGACCGGCCCAGGCCCGCCAGCCGGTCCCGGGCTTAGCGGTCCCGGGCTTCGTGGCCTGA
Source organism: Nicotiana glauca (assembly GCA_026770625.1). Classification (NCBI taxonomy): domain Eukaryota; kingdom Viridiplantae; phylum Streptophyta; class Magnoliopsida; order Solanales; family Solanaceae; genus Nicotiana; species Nicotiana glauca. The sequence goes on along the minus strand of MU726180.1, from coordinate 52,130 downwards.
CCATTGTAACCGGCCCATCGCGGGCCTTGTGCACCATTAGGCCCAGGACCGTTAGGACCGGCCCGCCAGGACTGTTTGGCCCGTTTAGCCCGCGGGCCCGGTCCAGGATCAGCCCACCATAGAGCCTTAGGGCCAAAGGGGCAATTGTTCCAACCAACAACAATGGAGACCCCAAGTAAATTGGGGCAATCAACAAGTAATTGGGGAAATAAAAACCGAAATTCCACTGGGGCAATCAGAACAATCAGGGTAATTGGAATAGCAGCAACAACAACTAGGGTGGTAACAACAATCAGGGTGGTTGGAACAATGGCAATCAAGGAACTCGGGGGCAAGGCTTTCAAAGGCCCCCAATGTATCAACAACCGAACAATCCACCCCCATTTCCATCCCAAGGTCCTAGTTCTTCCAACAATGAAATAGGGAGAATTGAAATGATGTTTGAATATATGATGAAAAAGAATGCGGACTTTGATGCTCAGTTGTCTTCCCATAATACTTCAATCAGAAACTTGGAGGTTCAATTAGGCCAAATCTTACAGTCCTTGAATACTCGCCCTAAGGGGGAACTACCAAGAGATACAGTAGTTAACCCGAAGGGTAGGAACAATTCCGGGCATGTTATGGCGGTAACTACAAGGAGTGGACGAGGCGGTGATGTGAATGCCTCCAAACAAAAAGAAATTTTGGGTGATGAAGTTGATTTGCAAGAAGATGAGATTCCTTTGGTGGTTGAAAATGTGATTGAAGAGAACATGAATGAGGAAGTGAGGATTGATATTCAATATGCCGATGTGGAGACTCAGAATGACGTAAAACCGCCTAAGGAACATATAATAGACATGCTAGAAACAGTTGTACCTAAAGCCAAGGCTCCGTTGCCAAGTCCACTTTCACCTTATCCTCAAAGGCTTGCAAAGCATAAAAATGAGAATCAGTTTAAGAAGTTTATTGACATGATGAAGAGCTTATCCATTAATGTGCCTTTGGTGGAGGCTCTATAACAAATGTCGGGTTATACTAAATTTATGAAGGACTTGGTGACAAAGAAAAAGATCCATAGATTTCGAAACAATCAAGATGACCTGCCAAGTTAATGCAATAGTGCACTCAATGGCCCCGAAGCTAGAAGATCCCGATGCTTTCACCATTCCTTGCACATTTGGAGTGCGGACTTTGCTAGGGCTCTATGTGATTTTGGGGCAAGTATAAACTTGATGCCCTACTCAGTTTTCAAGACTTTGGGTATTGGGCAGCCGAGGCCGACTTTCATGAGATTGCAAATGGCAGATAGAACTATGAAGAGACCATTAGGTATTATTGATGATATTCTTGTCCGGGTGGACAAATTTATCTTGCTAGCTGATTTTGTGATCTTGGATTGTGAGGTAGATTATGAGGTTCCAATCATATTGGGAAGACCTTTCCTTGCTACTGGGAAGGCTTTAGTTGATGTGCAAGCAGGGGAACTCACCTTCCAAGTGGGTGATGAGAAAGTGGTCTTTCATGTGTGCAAGTCAATGAAGCAGCCCAACAATTCTAAAATGTGCTCTTTTGTGGACCTTGTCACGGTAGTGATAGTTGATGATACTAGTGCAATGATCAATATAGAGGACCCTCTAGAGGCAGTATTGTTGAATCTTGATGTAAATAAGGATGAAGGCCGAGTGGAGTGTGTGAATGCTTTACATAGAATGGGATCTTACTCTTACGAGCCCAGGAAACTCTCTTTGGATCTTGAGAATAGGTAGACTCCACTAACAAAACCTTCAATTCAGGAACCTCCTGTGTTGGAGTTGAAGTCGTGCCTCCACACCTCAGGTATGAGTTCTTAGGCCCTAGTTCAACTTTGTCAGTTATTCTTTCCTCTTGTCTTACTAACATGCAGGTTGATGCCACATTGGCGGTGCTCCAAAAAGTGGAAGAAGGCAATTGGATGGACCTTAGATGATATTCGGGGGATAAGCACCGCATTCTGTATGCACAAGATTATTCTGGAAGATGATGCAAAGCTCTCCTTAGAACATCAAAGGAGGTTGAACGAGGCAATATATGCCGAATAAGGGTGGTATGTCATGGTGACCAATGCACAAAATGAGTTGATTCCTACTAGAACCGTTAGCGGATGGAGGGTGTGCATGGATTATTGCAAGTTGAATAAGGTGACCCGCAATAATCACTTTCCATTACCTTTTCTTGATCAGATGTTAGATCGACTTACTGGGCGTGCCTTCTACTATTTCTTGGATGGTTATTCTAGGTACAACCAAATTTTGATTGCTCCGGAAGATCAGGAGAAGACCACCTTCACTTGTACATATGGCATTTTTGCCTTTTCTAGGATGCCTTTTGGGTTGTGTAATGCACCGGCTACATTTCAACGGTGTATGATGGCCATTTTCACCAATATGGTGGAAGATATTTTAGAGGTGTTCATGGATGACTTTAGTGTTGTGGGAGGCTAATTTGATGAAAGCTTGAAAAATCTTGATAGAGTGTTGGCCCGTTGTGAAGAAACCAGTCTTGTTCTTAATTGGGAGAAATGCCACTTCATGGTTGAGGAGGGAAAAATTCTTGGGCATAAAATTTCAAAGCATGGTATAGAGGTGGACAAAGCAAAAATTGATGTAATTTCAAGGCTCCCTCCCCCTACTTGGGTCAAGGGAGTTAGAAGTTTTCTTGGGCATGCGGGGTTCTGCTGGAGATTTATCAAAGACTTTTCGAAGGTAGTGAACCCCTTGTGCAAGTCATTGGAAAAAGATGCCAAGTTTGTGTTCGATGAGAGATGTATGCAAGCCTTTGAACTTATCAAGCACAAGTTGACCACCACTCCTATTATTACCACACCCAATTGGAGCTTACCTTTTAAGCTCATGTGTGACGCGAGCGATGTTGCGGTTGGGTCGTTCTTGATCAACGAGTGAATAAAATGTTTCATTCGGCGTATTACGCGAGCAAGACCATGAATGATGCTCAAGTGAACTACACGGTGACTAAAAAGGGCTTTTGGCTATTGTGTTCGCAATGGAAAAATTTTGTCCGTATCTCATGGGCGCCAAAGTCATAATTCATACCGATCATGCCGTAGTCCGATACTTGATGACGAAGAAGGATTCCAAAGCTAGGCTAATACGATGGGTCTTGTTACTTCAAGAGTTTGATTTGGAGATTGTGGACCGGAAGGGTAGTGAAAACCAAGTGGCAGACCACTTGTCCCGCTTGGAGGAAGAGGGGAGGCCTCGTGATGGCCTAGATATCAATGATTCATTTCCCGACGAACAACTCCTTTTTGTGTCGATGAATGGTATGCCATGGTTTGCGGACATTACTAATTTCCTTGTGATTGGTATAGTCTCGTGTGAGCTCTCTTTTAACCAAAGGAAGAAGCTCAAATAGGATAGTTTGGATTTCTATTGGGATGAGCCATACTTGTTCAAGATATACACGGATGGTGTGATCCAAAGGTGTGTCCTGTAAGAGGAGCGATTGAGTATCCTAGAGGGTTGTCATTCCTTTCCCTATGGTGGTCATCACGGTGGGGCGAGGACAACTTTGAAGGTTCTTAGTTGTGGGTTTTTCTGGCCAACTTTGTACAAAGATGCAAGTGAACTTGTGAAAAGGTGCAACGAATGTCAAAGAGTGGGTTGAATTTCGAAGAAAGATGAGATGCCGCTTAATACCATTCTTGAAGTTGATATTTTTTATGTATGGAGCATTGATTTTATGGACCTGTTTGTTAGCTCGTGTGGGAACACATACATTCTTGTGGCAGTTGACTATGTTTCAAAGTGGGTTGAGGCCGTGGCTTTACCCAACAATGAGGCCCGGAGTGTTGTTACGTTTCTCAAGAAGAGCATTTTTACTAGGTTTCGCACTCCTCGTGCAATCATAAGTGATAGGGATCTCATTTTTTTAATAGAGCTTTTGACACTTTGCTTGCAAAGTATGGTGTCAATCATAAAGTTTCTACTCCTTATCATCCTCAGGCGAGTGTCCAAGTTGAAGTCTCAAACAGGGAAATCAAGAGTATATTGTTTAAGACGTTCAATGCAAATATGACCGATTGGTTGAAGAAGTTGGATGATGCTCTATGGGCTTATAGGACTGCTTACAAGACTCTGATTGGTATGTCTCCGTACCGATTGGTATTTGGTAAAGCTTGCCATCTACCGGTTGAGTTAGAGCACAAAGTCATATGGGACTTAAGGAAGCTGGATTTTGAATGGGATGTGGCAGCGAATCTTCGTGTGGAGCATCTTAATGAAATTGATGAATTCTAATTCCATGCCTACTCCAGTTCGTCCTTGTACAAGGACAAGATGAAGTAACTTTATCATAAATATACTCGTGGCAAGGAGTTCAAAGTTTATGATTTGGTTCTCTTATTCAATTCTCGGTTACGTCTGTTTCCGGGAAAGCTTAAGTCAAAATGCAATGGACCTTTTGAAGTGGTTTTTGTGACTCCGTTTGGTGCACTTGACTTGAAGAACAAAAATGGGGAGGTTTTCAGAGTTAATGGGTACAAAGTCAAGCACTACCTGGGCAAAATTGATGACAGCCAAGTGGTAGCACTGCTCCATATTAAGTGATTTGATGATAACTTGCATCGTGTCGTGACGTTAAATCAGGCGCTTCTTAGGTAACCCATGTGTCCTTCTTTTTGTTTTCTTTGATTTTCGTTTTAGTGTAGGATTTGCTTTTGGACTAACGAGTTTATGAGATGTGTGTAGGTAAGGGTGTACATGAGGCGGTTTGGTTCGGTTTTTTATTAAACCAAAATCAAACCAACTATGTCGGTTTACTAAATTCATAATCAAATCAAATCAAACCAACATAAACTCGGTTTTTTCGGTTTCGATTTTAGTCGGTTTTCTCGGTTTCCTCAGTTTTTCAGTTTTTCAGTTTTTCAGTTTATTTTTGGTTTTCCTTTTTTGTTTTATTGTTCTTGAAAAAGAGATCAAATAATCACCATTTATCCGCATAATTTCTATTTTTCTTAATAATATATGAGGAATACCAATAATTCGTATGAATCATAATTCCAAGACCTTCCATAATAGAAAATGACAACAAACATGTGACAAAGCAAAGCACTATAAACTTGATAAACTTCAACATTAAAAAATCACCAATTATGTTAGCAAAATGACAAGGAGGAAGCTCATGTGATGTGGGGGAAGGGTTTTCAATATTTGGGGTTCTTTGAGTTTGAAATTGGAACATAAGGAAGATATGGAATAACCTATTTTATTGTCTTTTGTCTTGTTGAGTTTTAGTTTGGGCTTTATATTTAGGTTATGTAGAAATAATCTACTTAGTGGATAGTGAATTTACAAGCCCACGATTAAATAATAGCTCAAGACATTGAAAATTATAAAATAGTTTAGAAAATACTTACAAATTAAATTTTAATGATTATTTTTTATGTATAAATTTTTTTAATTTATTTATATATAACGTTGGTTTGGTTTTGATTCGGTTTGACTTATTTTTTGTTATTGTCAAACCAAACCAAGAGTGATCGATTTTTTATTTTCCAACACCAAACCAACCAAACCAAACCACAAGTCGGTTTTTTCTTCGGTTTGACTTGGTTCACCGGTTCGGTTTGGCTTGTACACCCCTATGTGTAGGATTATTTTGATGCAGTGCAGGACCAAGTTGGAGAAAATGTGCACTCTCTGAAGTTTGCACTGTGGCCGCATTGCACTTCTTGCGGCCGCAAAGGCCTTAGTGCGGGGGCAACATTTCAATACGGTCCACAGAGTTAATTGGTCAAGAATGGGGTTCTCTGAAGTTTGCCACCACGACCGCAATGCATTTTGTGCGGTCCATGGTGGATCATTGTGGTCGCATTGCATTTTGTGCGGTCCGCAGTGAACGTCTAACCAATGCTTCTGAATTGAGAGTACCACGGATCGCGGTGTGATTTTGTTCGGTCCGCAGTGGGTAGATATAGTGGGTCCCAAGGTCCTTTTCTATAAATAGGACCCCAGGGCTCCATTTACCCATTTCGCTCTTTACTCACTCAATAGTAAAAAAATTCACTATTCATCAAACCCTAGCTGTGCAAATTCAATCTCTAATGTTCATTCATCCTTACTGCATCTCATCACTGTTACTTTTAATATTTTCCTAGTTTTTAACTTTGTTATTTTCTTTTAATTAGTTAGTTTTTCTTCTTTTTCTTCCATGCTCTTTAAATTGTAGCGTAGGTTTTGCTTAATAATGTTTAAATTAGGGTTAGTTAGTGAATAAAGTTGATTGAACACCTAGAGGATCAATAATATGTGATTTTAGTCTAAATATGAGATGAATATTTGAAACCCTAGGTTGGTATTACTGTTCTTGGCTTACTGCAGTCCGCAGTGGTTTTATTGCAGTCTGTGATGCTTCTCCGTGGTCCGCAATGACATTTTGTGCGGACCGCGATGGTAAAACTTTAGAGAGGTTGAAAGTTGAGGATCGCGACCGTGGTGGATTTTGTGCGGTCCACGGTGCCTTACCGCGACCGCACTACAATTCTTGCTATTCGCGGGTGCCTAGAATCAGAGAGTGGGTAGTGTGACCCCACCTCAATGCGGACCGTGATGCATTTTGTGTGGTCTGCTGTGTCCTCTTTGCGGCCGCACTTCATTTTATGCGGTCCACGATTTGCAGTTCTACTTTACATTTCATCTGTCTGCAATCATAATCTTCACTGTTTCATCTGATACTATGATACTAACAATAACCGAATGAATGTTCCTTGCAGACAATGGTGAAATCACGAGGTAGAGGTGATAAACAGAAAGGTAAAGGAGAGTCCTCTCGGCTAGGGGACGAGGCACGATCAGATTGACCTCGCAAGTCCAACAAGCAATTAAGGACACCAGGAAGTGCATAAGGGCTGTTGATAGAGCTGCTTCCCATTTGGCAAGTGAGTGTGAGCCCTCCCGGGAGGCATCCAACTCTGATTCCGTGCCAGAGTATGTTCCTGACTGGACGGAGAGGCACAGATTGAGGGATACACTTCCGGACTCTCCTACTGCTCAAAATTCAGTTGCTCTTTCTTCTGAGTCGTCTGAGAGCTCAGCTGAGAGCGGTGACAGTGCCTCTTCCACCTCACCTACAGCTTCAACACCCGGTGAGGATCCACTAGAAGAAGAAGGAAGAGGTGAACCCCAAGTAGGAGGGTGGCTAGAACCAGAAAACCAGAAGCGTGGCAAGATAGATTTGTCAGTGAAGTGGCCTAACATAGATTCAGAGAATGGTGGCCCGAGAGGAAGTTGATACCTGAGCGGAAATTAATTACAAAGGACCTTTTACCTCACAACCCCAATGTGTTGAGGCAGTTCAGAGAGAGAGCGGGATGGGACTATTTCATAGGCCACATTGATGATGTGAATGAGCACTTGGTGAAGGAGTTTTACATGAATGTTGCCCACATAAAAAAGGGCACTATAGTGACCAAGGTGCGAAATTTGAAAGTAAAGTTTGATGGAAAAACGATCAGTGATTACCTGGCTTCTTGGAGGAGGATGAGACTTTATACTTGGAAAATATAGCATTAGGGGAGGATGCCCGGCCGTGGTTAGCAGAGTACTTGGCAATCCCAGGTACCACCCCATTATGGTTGACAGTGGGAGTCAAAATTTTGAGGAGAACCCTGAACTTCGAGGCAAAAGGTTGGGAAATATTTGTGTGCAGCAGGCTAGGCCCCACCACCCATGACAACTCTCTTCCTATCTTCCAGGCTATATTGGTGGCATCTATCATGGCGGAGTACCCGATCAACATCGAAAATGTTATGTCCAGGGTGATTACGCGGGTGGTGAACGAAGGTGATAGATTATACCCCTTCCCCATTTTCCTAACCATGTACTTTGAGGATCAGGATGTAGAAAAAAAGAGATTCGATGTGAAGATGAAACCAAAGGACACTTTTTCCTGGTATAGCCTACAGGGTGATGACAACCCCAAAGGCAAAGATTCAAAAGGCAAATCCACTGCTTCTACTAGCCAGTCTAAAGAGCTAGTAGTAATGGTAGCTCCTACTCAGCCCTCTGCAGCTGCCCCAAACATGGCCCCAGGACCCTCTATTTCTGCAGTTCCCGATATTCCCTTATCCGCATCATACCCTTTGATTGCCCACCGCTTGAGCCAGACCCTTGCCAGTATCAACAACTAGATGCAGGCAACCACTTCTAAGTTGTCTGTACTTTCTACTTTGGTGGTAGCCCAGTCTGTAGCTCCTCAGCCACAGGTCCCACAGTCAGTGGAGGACACTCTCAAGGAGCTTTTAGAGAACCAGAAGAAGCTCCTAGAGTACCAATAATTAATATTAGATGCTGTGGGTTCACATGGAAAAAGTATTAAAGGAGTTGACCAAAGAAACAAAGAAGTTGAGAAAAACTCGGGCATCGAAGGAGTTAGTGAAAGAGTTGAGGGTGGAGGTAGAGAAATTGAAGGCTGATCAGTTGCTTTTGGAGCTTTTATTGCATGACCCGGTTCCAGCAGCCCAGCCTGAGCCGTAGCAGGAGACAGAGAGGCCAGCAAAGAGAAATAGGGTGATTCCCCATGCTGATGATGTTGTGATAGAGTTGGAGGAGCCACATGGTAGTTTCTCTAGCCAACCTCAGGACCCATTGCAGGCCCAGGACCCAGTACAAGCCCAGAACCCAGTACAAGCCCAGAACCCAGTGTAGACACAGGTTTTAGGGATCCAGTCATAGGTTCCTAAGCAATCCGAGGACCCAGGGACCCATACTCATGATCCGATGTAGACGGAGGGCCAATATAGAGTTTTCTTTACTCTCTATCTTTCGTTGATCTTATTTTGGCTAGGGTAGCCCTATTTTGATGACATTGGGTTGTATATATGACACTAATTTCTTTTATTATGCTTTCTTTTTACTTTTGGGATGTATATAATTTTACTAGTTTATTGCACTTCTCGTACTTTGTAGGTTTGGTCTGTATATAAAGTTGCCTTCTAATGTATATATTCATCCCCTCTTATGTATATTCGACTAAATTCCCTCTTGTACATATTCATTTTACTTTTTGCATTTTTTCTTTACTAGTTTCTTATTTCATTTTAATAGCTTATTATTTTGAGTTTTGCGTTCAATAAGCCTTTAATTTTCTTAATGCCACATTTCTTTCCAAAGCTGGAATTTGTGTGAACCGAGTGGCTCTTCCCGATGATGGATGGCATGGCAATCTTCTTAAGGGTTTGAGTCTATTTTCTTTTGCTTTTTGTGTAAAGCGTAACTAGTGAGTAATGGTGCCTCAAGCAAAGCTTCACTCGGGCCTAACACATTTGCCTTTGATCCTATGGTCAAAAACAAATTGTTGTGTATATGATGGTGAAAATTGTGACCTTGAGACTCTTGTGTTGGCCGATAATCATCATGTGGTTTTTCGGGACAATTGTGTTGCTTAAATCTTAGCTGCGGTCGTTGTGAGCCCCCAACTCTGTCTCTTTAGCATCGTATAGCTTATGTGGTGAGAATTTGAATTGCAAGTCCAAGTCCCTCTGCCATTAGTTTAGAACTTGCCCTGAATGTTTGTCTAGGCAAAATCCTAAGTGTAGTTTGACTTGAGATGTGATTATAGGCTCTCCTTGATCCGAATAATATCTTGAAAACTTCCATTAGCCTACAAATGATAATATCCCTAGTCAACCCTTTTGAGCCATAGCCCTTTTTCTTTCAAAAACCATGATACAAGCCTTTACCAGTTCTAAAAAGACCCTCTCTTGGCACCCTATATTTCGTTAGCACAAGGCAAAATCATAAGTTTGGGGGAAGAGACGAGGAATGCGAAAAAGTGGTAAAAAGGTACAAAATGATGAAAAGTAAAGATAATGAAAAAGAAAGAAAATCAAAAAGTAAAAAAGAATGAACAATCTAGAAGAAATGAAGGGTTTCAATAAAAGAAAAGAGATGAAAGGTGTGGAATGTTTACAATGGAGAAAAAGGTTTGAAAAGAACGAGAAAGAGTGACAGTGTGTCTCTCTAACCCCTAAGAAAGAAGCAAATGACTTAAAAAGTTAAGAGAATGTGTTCCAAAAAATGAAGCAAATGAAGTGCTAAAGGGAAGATGGAACCTACTTAGACCAAATATTTCCTACCATGAACCAAAAGCCTTCACTATATCTCCACAAAAGCCCTATATAATCTTAAGTTGAATGAAGCTTACATTAGTGGTGACTCACATAAGGGGCAAGCTTATGGTACTTAGAGCTGGACTTGTGACCTTTGAGAGAGATGAGTTTGTTTCCACTATCCTCGCTCTGAGTGTTACAATCTAAAAGTGAGGTTTTCTTAGCGAGAGTTAAGGATGTATGAGTTTTGGTTCCACAATGACCAAAGAAGTAGAAAGGGTCTCCTTGATGGATTGAGTCAATTTTTGATGCTCTTGTGTCGCACTAAAAGCATGGTGCTTAAAGGAGTGAATGTTGTTAATAATTCATTTGAGTTGAGGGCAATTGTTAGTCCCAATTGATATTAGATCAGGTCACTTTAGGTCAGCTGAATATTTTTGGATTTACTTTTAAGGAGGTTGGTCTTATTTTGTTTGCTTGAGGACAAGCAAAAAATTAAGTTTGGGGAAGTTGATAACTAGGGATTCTAGTTCATTTAACACTCATTTTTACTTGAGTTTTGATTAAAAATGTATACAAAATAGTCCCAAAGGCTTACATGTTGTACTTATTTGCAGGGTTTGGTCAAAAAGGTGACAATTAGTCAAAACCAGCTCAAAAAGGAGTGAAATATGCACAAGTACCAAGAACAAGTCCAAGCACAGTTGAAACAGATCCACTGCGGCCGCAATCCATTTAGTGCGGTCCGCAGTGATGAGATTCAGAGAGGTGCAATTTTTGGTAACTTAGGCACTGCGGCTGCAAACCATTTTATGCGGACCGCAGTAGCCTCACCACGTCCGCAAACCATTTTATGCGGTCCGCAGAGATGATATTCAGAGAGTAATGAAAAATGAAGATTGAAGCTAGTGCGGTCCGCAAGCCATTTTGTATGGACCGCAATGAAGCCACCGCGGCCGCGGTGTATTTTATGCGGCCCGCGGTGGCCAGATTCAGAGAATGCAGAATCAAGCCAAAAATCCTCAATGCGGTCCGTGGTGCATTTTGTGCGGACTGCAATACCTCGTCAGGGGTATTTTTGTCCAGAAAATTTAGCCCAGTATAAATACTTTCTTTATATATTTTTAGGGCATCTTTTGTAATCTGTTCGAGACCAGAGCACGTTAACGGCTGTATCAGGCTATTTTGAGTAATTTGTAGCTACATTAACACTGAATCTTCTTTATCTTAGTTTGTACTTAAATCTCACTAGCTCTAGTGTGGGTATTTTATGGGTCTTTTGATTTAAGGCTTAGATGTTTATGAGTAGTTGATATTTGGACTAATTTGTATTTTTATATTGGATTGGTGGTTGCAAACACTAACCTATTTGACTTGGGTTCTTCTTGATAAAGAGAACTAAAGTATAGGAAAATTAGTGCAACAAGGAATTGGGGTGTAATCAAGAGATTGATAGCCCAAATTAAAGGGTTAAACCAAGAGATAGTAATACTCGACTTGAGCCTATGTTGCTTGCACAATTTGGACACCTAATTGGTCTTAAGAAAGTCAATTAGGAAAAAGTCACTCAAGCTACCGAGAGGTATAGCGAGAGTAATTCCGTGCAATGGCTATATTGCAATCCCCAACATAACTTATTTGCCTTTGATTTTAGATCCCGTCAAGTATTCACCTAGGAGAAAGTCACTTCCAAAGTGCCCCTTTAACCATTTAGAAAACCTTACAAGCAATCATTCTTAGTTTAATTTAGTTTATCGTTAGCATAAATATTAGAAGTAATAATCAATCAAAAGATGATTGGCAGAGTAATTAAGAGCACTACGCATCACTAGTTTAGATAGGAATCTAATTCCCACTTCTAGTTCCCTATGGATTCGATCCCGAACATCTCGGGTAAAAGCTGTTTTGACCGCTCTCGCTACTTTATGGTGGTGCAAGGTTGAGTCTGATCAGGTAGCTCGGCAGATTTTATTTTTTATAGCCACTCTAGGCATTTTAGAGTTTTAGTAACATTGTTTTAAAGACTTTCTTGTTTCAAAATAAATGCTCAATTCATCGAGCCGTATTTGTCTAGATGTTGTTTAGTTTTAAATCAAATGCATTGCTCATTATCATTAATTATTGTATTCTATAATTTTTCTTTCTAACAACAACAACAACAACCCAGTATAATCCCACTTACTGGGGTCTGGGGAGGGTAGTGTGTACGCAGACCTTACCCCTACCCTAGGGTAGAGATGTTGTTTCCAAATAGACCCTCGGCATCCTTCCCTCCAAGAACTTCTCACCTTGCTCTTGGGGAGACTCGAACTCACAACCTCTTGGTTGGAAGTGGAGGTTGCTTACCATCAGAGCAACCCCTCTTGTCTATAATTTTTCTTTCTACAACATTATTATTACTTTTTCTGATGAACTGTGACTGTGATATGTAATGAGGAAACGCAATATAAGAATAGTGATTCATGAAGAAGATGAGATACCTGAGGAAGTTGTTAGGGAGGTTGAAAACTTTAAGAATAAGGCTAATTCCAATCTGAATGAAACCGAAGCAGTAAACTTGGGGGATGCTGAGACCGTCAAGGAGGCTCGCATTAGCATTCACTTGTCACCAATAGAGAAGGAAGAGTACATTCATTCCTTAAAAGAATATGAGGACATTTTCGTATGGTCATATGATGACATGACCAGTTTAAGCACGTCTAAATTGGCTCACAAGTTGCCTACTAATCCCATGTGTCCGCCAGTGAAGAAGAAACTCAGAAAGTTCAAACCAGACATGAGCCTGAAAATCAAGGAGGAAGTTACCAAGAAGATCAAAGCCAAAGTTCTCAGAGTAGTTGAGTACCCAACCTGGTTAGCTAACATTATGCCAGTACCGAAGAAAGATGGGAAAGTCAAAGTATGTGTTGACTATCGAGATTTAAACAAAGAAAGTCCCAAGGATGACTTTCCACTGCCAAATATACACATTCTGATCAACAATTGCGCCAAGCATAAACTCTAATGCTTCGTAGATTGCTTCATGGGTTATCACCAGATCTAGATGGATGAAGAAGACGCGGAGAAAATAGTTTTTATTACACTATGGGGGTATACTGCTAAAAGATGATGTCATTTGGTTTAAAGAATGTTGGGGCTACCTTCATGAGAACCATGACAACCATCTTCCATGATATGATACACAATGAGATAGAGGTGTATGTGGACGACTTCATTATCAAATCCAAGAGAGTCGCAGACTGCATAGCAGACTTGAGAAAGTTCTTCGACAAACTAAGGAGGTACAACTTGAAACTGAACCCGTAAAGCGTGCATTCGCGGTCCCCACAGGAAAGTTATTTAGATTCATTGTCATCCATCGAGGGATCAAGCTAGATTCGTCTAAAGTCAAGGCTATTCAAGAGTTACCACCACCTACGAGCAAAAAGGACGTGATGAGCTTCCTAGGACGTCTCAACTATATCAGTTAACTCATAGCACAGTTCACAGTCATATGTGAACCCATCTTCAAGATGCTGAGGAAAGATGCCGAAACAAGCTGGACTGATGATTGTCAGAAAGCTCTTGACAAGATCAAGGAATGTCCACACCACCAGTTCTGGTTCTGCCAGAACCAGGACGACCTTTGCTACTCTATCTATCTATATTGGATGGAGCCTTTGGATATGTTCTGGGACAACATGATGAGACAGGGAGAAAGGAGCAAGCTATATATTACTTGAGTAAGAAGTTCACGCCTTACGAAGCACGATACTCTCTACTAAAATGCACTTACTATGCTTTGACCTAAACAGCTCAGAAGTTGAGGCATTACTTCTATGCCTACACCACATACCTTATATCCAGGATGGACCCTTTGAAGTATATATTTTAGAAACCCGTGCTGACTAGAAAGTTGGCCAAGTGGCAGATACTGTTAAGTGAGTTTGATATCGTCTACATAACTTAAAAGGCGATCAAAGGACAAACATTGGCAGATCATCTTGCTGAAAATCCGATGGGAGGAGAATACGAACCTTTGAAAATGTATTTTCTTAAAGAAGATATGTCGTTCGTAGGGAAAAATATCATCGAAGCATACGACGGTTGGAGGATGTTCTTTGAAGGAGCTGCAAATTTCAAAGGAGTGAGCATTGGAGTAGCTTTGGTATCAGAAATAGGTCAACATTATCCGGTATCTACTAAATTCGGATTTCCCTGCACTAATAACATAGCGAAATATGAAGCCTACACAATAGGACTCAACATGGCAATCGACATGAACGTTTAAGCGCTACTGGTAATCGGTGATTCAGATTTGCTTGTACATTAGGTACAAGAAGAGTGGGCCAAGATATTGCCATATATGCACCATGTGCATGAATTGAGAAAGAGGTTCACGAAGGTAGAATTCCGACATGTGTCTAGAATTCAGAATGAGTTTGCCGATGTATTGGCCACTTTATCATCCATGATACAACATCCAAATAAGAATTTCATTGATGCCATCCTAGTAATAATCCATAATTATTGGTGTATTGTGCTCATGTTGAAGAAGAAACATATGGAAAACCTTGGTTCCATGACATCAAAGAATATTTGGCGAAGGGAGAATATCCAGAGCATGCAAACCACACTCAGAAACGTATGCTTCGGAGATTTTCCAATCACTTCTTCCACAACGGAGGAAGCTTGTACAGGAGAAATCCTGATTTGGGATTGATGAGATGTGTTGACGCAAAAGAATCTTCTAAACTGCTTGAGGATATACATGTTGGGACTTGCGGCCCGCACATGAATGGTTTTGTTTTGGATAAGAAGATACTTAGGGTCAGTTACTTTTGGATGACTATGGAGACATATTGCATCCAGTATGTCCGCTAATGCTACCAGTGCCAAGTACATGCCGATATGATAAAAGTGTCGTCAAATGAGCTCAATGCAACAAGCTCACCTTGGCTGTTCACCGCATGGGGAATGGATGTCATCGGTCCTATCGAGCCCACTGCTTCAAATGGGCACATGTTTATTCTAGTGGCCATTTATTACTTCACAAAATGGGTAGAGGCTGCATCTTACAAAGTTGTAACCAAGAAAGTCATCGCAAATTTTGTCAAAGATCGTATTGTTTGCCGATTCAGAGTTCCCGAGTCCATTGTTCCTGATAATGATGCAAATCTCAACAGTGATCTGATAAAAGCCATGTGTGAAATTTTTAAAATCAAGCACAAGAATTCCACAGCCTATAGGCCTCAGATGAATGAGGCCGTAGAAGCCGCCAACAAAAACATCAAGAAGATACTAAGGAAGATGGTAGAAAACCACAAACAATGGCACGAGAAGTTACCCTTTGCCCTATTAGGGTATTGCACTACAATCCGCACATCAGCTGGGGTAAATCCCTACATGCTAGTTTATGGTACCGAAGCTGTCATCCCAGCCGAGGTAGAGATTCCTTCTTTAAGAATCATACAGGAAGCCGAACTCAGCGATGCATAATGGATAAGGAGCCGCTATGACCAATTAGCCCTCATAGATGGGAAAAGAATGAAGGCAGTATGTCACGGTCAGCTTTACCAAAACAGAATGTCTAGAGCTTTCAATAAAAGGATCAAACCAAGGCAATTTGCACTAGGACAACTGGTACTAAAGAAGATCTTCCCACATCAAGATGAAGCCAAAGGGAAATTCTCCCCAAACTGGCAAGGTCCTTACATGGTCCATAGAGTACTGACAGGAGGAGCACTCATACTTGCAGAAATGGACAGAGAAATTTGGCTAAAACAAATCAATTCAGATGTAGTTAAAAGATACTATACTTAGACTATTTACATTTTTTCATCTGATGTAATTGAACTACGCTTGACCAAATTCCTGTTTAAGAGGGGATACGTAGGCAACCTTATGGATTCAGTCATATCATAATAAAATTTCCATTTTCCCCAAGATCGGAAACTGGGGCAGAATTTTGAGGAGGGCCCTCAAAATTCCGGAGC
This sequence comes from Nicotiana glauca, assembly GCA_026770625.1. Classification (NCBI taxonomy): domain Eukaryota; kingdom Viridiplantae; phylum Streptophyta; class Magnoliopsida; order Solanales; family Solanaceae; genus Nicotiana; species Nicotiana glauca. Next base: position 36,065 of record MU726180.1, on the reverse strand, counting down.
TAGTCCAACCAACGCCAACATATGTCAGACGGTCGAAAATCGGTTAAGAAATTGAGGCAGAACTTTGAGAAGGATTCTAATTCCTATGAAGGTTCAACAAGGCTCATTACCCACAAACAACCGAAGGATCATCTACAAAACTGGGGCAGAATTTTGAGGAGGACCCTCAAAATTATAACATAAGATAGTTGCAATGTCTCTGAAATTTGTTACAGTCACTAGTTCATCTAAAAGTCACTTAATATATCAATATGTTTCTAAAATGACTCTATTTTTATCAATAATTGCATATTTTAAAAACTTTATTTCCGTAACAGTGAGGAGTTACCTAGGGAAACTCGAAAAGGCCCCCAGAACGGAGCAAAGCAAGGATATCAGACACAGGCACGAACCAACCTCCCCTTACGAAACTTACAATTTTTCTTTGAGTGCAGGACATCTGACATAGTGATAGCATTCGCAAACAAATGTACATGAAGCAAAATCACTATCAAATGGGCCACCAGACACTGAATGTATCCCCAGCTAAGAAACATTCTACTCTTGTTCGCTATCTGCTCTTTTCATGAGGCTAATCCTTGTATCCACATATCTGCATGAGGCTAATCTCTGCCTCCATATTTGCATGAGGCTAATCCCTGCCTCCGTATCCGCATGAGACTAATCCCTGCCTCTATATCTACATGAGGCTAATCCCTGCCTCCATATTTGCATAAAGCTAATCCCTACCTCCGTATCTACATGAGGCTAATCCCTGCCTCCATATTTTCATGAGGCTAATCCTTGCCTCCATATCTACATGAGGTTAATCCCTACCTCCATATCTGTATGAGGCTAATCCTTGCCTCTATATCTGCATGAGGCTAATCCTTGCCTCTGTATTTGCATGAGGCTAATCCTTGCCTCCTATCTGCATGAGGTTAATCCCTGCCTCCGTATCTACATGAGGCTAATCCCTACCTCCGTATTTGTATGAGGTTAATCCCTTCCTCCATTTATGCATGAGGCTAATCCTCGCCTCCATAGCATGAGGCTAATCCCTGCCTCCATATTTGCATGAGGCTAATCCCCGCCTCCATATTTGCATGAGGCTAATCCCTGCCTCCATACTTACATGAGGCTAATCCCTGCCTCCATATTTGCATGAGGCTAATCCTTGCCTCCATATTTGCATGAGGCTAATCCCTGCCTCCATACTTGCATGAGGCTAATCCCTTTCTCTATATCTGCATGAACCTAATCTATGCCTCTATATTTTTATGACTAATCCTTGCCTCCATATTTTTCATGAGGCTAATCCCTACCTCCATATCTGCATGAGGCTAATCCTCGCCTCCATATCTGCATGAGGCCAATCCCTGCCTCCATATCTGCATGAGGCCAATCCCTGCCTCCATATCTGCATGAGGCTAATCCTTGCCTCCATATCTGCATGTGGCTAATTCCTGCCTCCATATGTGCATGAGGCTAATCCTTGCCTCCATATTTGCATGAGGCTAATCTCTGCCTTCATATTTGCATGAGGCTAATACCTGCCTCTATATTTGCATTAGGCTAATCCCTACCTCCATAGCTGCATGAGGCTAATCCTTGCCTTCATATCTACATGAAGCTAATCCTTGCCTCCACATTTGCATGAGGCTAATCTTTGCCTCCATATTTGCATGAGGCTAATCCCTGCATCCGCATTTGCATGGGGCTAAGCGATGTCCCTCCTCGCATGAATTTTGCTCTATTTCGGCATTATCTATTTGCTTTTCAATCGGGATAAGCTCAGCCCTTCATTTCACAAAACTAAGCCTTGTCTTGTTAACATTATATTATTGCATCTCATGGACTGAAATATCGCCAACCTATCCGAAGGCATCATAGTCTAAAATGCATCATCCTCATAGCCTGAGGATCTCTCAAAATTGCATATCATTATTCAAAGGCATCATGATTCCGAGGCACCATCTTCATGGCCCGAGAACATCATTTTATGGCCTACGAATCCTGCACTAAATAATTCATGGCCTGGGACATCATGGTCTGAGGACGTCATCCTTGACTGTCCGAAGACAACTTTTATGGTCTAAAGAGAATCTGCATCATGTTTAAATTTTCTCATAAATACGGGTTCGTAGCATCTCTTTATCTACAGTTGATCAGCAAGCAACCGCTATCCTAGCAGGAGCGGCCTCGCTCCAATTCATCCTTTACTTCATCGGTATATTCCACTGATGAATCCAGAACTAAACATGGCCTAATTTCTGTAAAACAGGGGATATGTAGGAAACTCAAAGATCGGAGTCTAGCCTCTATCTTTCAAACCATCCTATTCGGTCAAAATTGGCCATCATTTCCTTACCCGAAAAATCTTTATCCTTCCCGGGTAAGGAGGGGCAGCTGTTGATACTTAATTTTCCCACATATTTTTAATACATACATATACATTCAAAATACTACAATTATAAGCATGTATAAGTATTTTTTATAATTTCTCTATAGTTTTTAAAATGCTCCAAATCAATTTATTTCTCCTCTTTTGTTATATAAATATCCAATAATTATCCTCCCTACTACTTTTGTAACGATTTACACATCTAGAATCATTATTTATGACAACATAGTGTTTAAATATTTTTGTGCATTTCTGTAATTACATTTATATTTTTCAAACTAAACTGCACATCTTTGCAATAATAGCTCATACTAATGTATAATTATATTATTTATGCATAAGATGACCTTTTATGTTTTTAAAATGTCAAATAACTATTTTAAATTATTTTAATGCGCAAAGATATTTCTTGGTACTCATTTATAATTTTTTATAAATTATTTAATTGTTAAAGTTGGCCATTTAAAATCTGGCCCCATTTGCTATTCAATTCTGACCCTAAAATTGATCCAATACCCAGCCCAATTTCAACCTAAAAACCTGCCCAGCCTAAACCTTAATGGCCGACCCGGCCCCAAACTCTTTCAATCTCAGCCGTTGATCATAGAGATCAACGGCTATAGTTAACCCTTTCCTTTTTTTACTCAAACAACCCTCCCCCCCAAACCCGGCCATTTCTCACCAACAGCCGCCCTTAAACCCCTTTTCTCTCCAATTCTCTTAAAACCTAACCCTAATCGAACCTCGTCGTCACTAATCTATGGTCATCCATGGTGGTTTCTCACCACCCCCAGGCCTCTAATGGCCTCTCTTGTACTGGTATTACCATCTCCAGGGTCCTCAAGGGACCAAGGTTAGTTTACTTGCATCTATGGCCCTTTCTCGCCTATTTCAGGTTGTTCCGGTTTGATTCCGAGTAAGATCTTCCTATATCGCCTTATATCGATGGGTTTCTAAGCTTGCTTCTTCACCTCTGTGTTGTTCCTCTCGAAGCCCTAATTTTTGTACTTTGAACTTCTCGGATCTGTGCAAGATCTAAGATAGATCGAACCTATTTCGTATAAGTTTTGCAATAACCTTCTGATTTTTACAAGAACCCTCTGATTCTCGAATGATTTTCCATTTTTCTAAATTAGGGTTTTCCAGAAATTTCTTTTTCCAAAACATTCAATAATTTTGAGTGTTTAATCCTCTATCTCTTATACGTTCTAACCGATTTCATAAGGTTTGCTCTAACCTAACTCGTTTATGCTAAAAGCCCTAATTTTTCGGCATTTTTTGTTTGGTTTCTGAGTTACATGTGTACTGACTTTGTCCTTGTTGTGGTTCATGTGATTTTTTTTCTAGCCAATTATATGTCTTGTGATATTTTAGCCTAATATACCTCTACCAAGTTTCTTGGTTCAGTTTTTCTACTGATTCTATAGGTCTATGTTCATCCTGGCTATTCATGGTAAACCTACATTTTTCTCCTTAAATCAGGGTTGTTTTGAATCCTAGATTTACCAATTTATTTTGTTAAAACCTATGTGTTGAATCCTGATTATTCTTTTCTTGCCTATTTGAATTCATTAATTGTCTGCAATATTTGCTGACTCTTTACATGATTTTCTCTTTTGATTAAACCCTTGAATATTTTGAAGTTCTCATTTTTTGTTTGATTTGAACTCTTTTCCTTAACAAAACCTTTGATTCGTACTTCTCTACTCGATTTGATTGAACTTCTTGCCTTAATTAGTTTTCTCTTGCCTTATTTGAATCAAGGATGTTATTTTCTATTTCTTACTAATTGTTTCCTTAATTGAACTCTTGTTCATTCACCCCTAATTACCTACTTTGTATCCAAGTCTTACTTGATTTCCTTCCTTAAATATTTGTCATGCTTTTACTGTTGATTGATTATTCCTTGATTAAGGGGAAGACTTTACTGATTTTATGGGTGTGACTAATTATGTGAATTTTCCTAATTACTACATGATTGATTCTTTACCTTATTTTGTTTAACTCTTGATTACTATATATTCCCTTACCTATTCTCACTTCAAAAACACGAACAATAATTCAAAAACTACCACTTTTACACTCTAAAAAAAGGGCTCTCTTTGCTACATGTGATATATGTTATTCTAGCTGGCTGCAAGCCAAGACTGGAAATTGCACAACACCTTTCTTACATCATGTGTTTTCTTTAACTAGGTATGCTTCTCATTAATTTTAAAGAATCTAGACCTATGTGTTTATTTACTGCATTAGTTCATATGGCCTTAATCCATCCTTGCTTCTGTTTACTGCTTACCCAGCATGACAAATACTGCCTACTCAAATCTGTGGTTAGCATGTTTCCACTATGCTTGCTTGTTTGCTATCTTGTTTAGAATATCTACATATGTAACTAAGCTTGTTTGACTAACTACTGTTTATCTATCATTCCTAAACTCTACTTCTGTGTAATTAGCATGCGTTTACTTGTTAATACTTGCCCATCATAAGTCCTTGCCTGTTCTGCCTTATTCCTACTAAGTTATTTAATCTCCCTAGAGTGACTCTAGATGTGGCTTAGATGTTTTCAACATGTTTCTGTTGTGATCTTTGTTGCATGACCTACATTCTATCTAACCTACTAGTTTTGTAGAACCCCTTAAGAGCTCCATGCATCCTATTGTTTGTATGCTCCATTAAGGAGTATTCTCTGTGTTCCCAACCCCTCTTTCTTTGTGTGAAAGTTGTTTGCTAGAGTACTTCCTGAAGCTTGTTTGTTTTATGACTTGTGTTCTGATTGCATACTATTTTTCATACTTTCCTCAAACTGTTTTATCACTAAATCAGTAATGGATTTCAGAAATTCTTTTCACTCCTTAGAAATTTCTTTATACTATCTATTAAACTCTTTAAAACCATTATGCACTTTCACTTACTCCTAGATTATTAAGTCCTGCCCCTCTAGTGTGTGTACTGTTTAGAGACCCTTGAGATCTCACTGAACTCTGGCATATCAGGGCTGACACTTTCACACTGTACATAAATCTGTTATTATTTGAGAAAGGTCTAGGTGTGAGCACTGCCCGGGATCCTTGAGGTCCTTAGGGAACTCTGACACACCTAGACATGAAACTGGCTATGGAACTTTGGGCATTTGAGGCTACTGAAGGCTTAGAAACTGCTCTAGGCCTACTTCAGGCTCCCTATAGATTAATATATATTTATATTTATGTAATTTATTTAGTTCTTGATCTGTAATAATTATTTGTAAACGAATATTGGGGAGATTAGTGAAAAATGATGGGTAGTCACATATTATGGGTAAAATTGGGTAGATAATATGCCTATATGGTCCATTTCAATTCAAGTGTGTTTTGTTAGATAACATGCTTATAGGGGCTCGTTTGATTTAAATATGTTGGTTAGAAAAAATGCTTATAGGATCTGCTTTGGTTTCAATGAATTCTGCTTGCTTTACTTTCATATAATTAGACATCATGCTCATAAGATCAAATTCAACTTTTAATAATTAGATATTATTCCTATTGGAGTTAAAATCAGCTTTAACAAAAATCATGCCTATAGGGATTTCAAATTGGTCAAATAAATTATGCTTGCTTAACCTTATGTTTCATTAGAAATCATGTCTATAGGACCTAAACCCAGTTTAGTTAGGTCTAAAAAATCAGTTTAACTCATGTTTATAGATTCTGAATCGATTTAATTAACTAATCTATCCGTTTCTCTAAAAGGTTTTCAACGTTGCCTTAATTAATACTACTAGAGAGCATGCCTATAGGATCTAAATTGCCATTTAAAATTGTTTACTATCTCATTGCATTCCTAATCAATTATAGATATCATGCTCATAGGACATCACTGTTATACGCCTAGGCAAGCCTGTAGGGCGACTAAAAACCCTGTAAACTATAAAATTGCGCCTTGTTATTTGATATTGTTCACATTCAATAGGTTTAAAATAATCATTAGGTTAGTAGGATTCAGTTCTTTGATACTTTGGTTCTAATTCAATACTGTATACTCTCTGCTCACCTAGATATCATGTTCTAAGGTTTTTTCTTAAATCCCTGAAACTGTTGTTTGAGACGTGCACTTATCTGTTCTGCTTGTGGAGGTAAAATGTGAGCCTTTAATTGTTCTCTCTTTAATGCAGTCCTGGCTGGTTTGATTGACGTCTAGATTTTTCTCCTTTAAGTACCTTAGGGTCTAGAACTACCTAAATTAGAGGTCCTAAATACCTCCAGGGCCACGAGAAAGGGATGGGTAGTGCACGCATAGGATATCTTTCAAGGTTGATAGGACACTTTAGGCTATGACCAAGGGGAGGGGATTGGATAGTAAGGATATGATGACTACGCGCTAATGTCACTTGTAGCATTTCATTGAGGAGTGATTATCGATCATTACTTGAATCATGCATGGACCTAGAATGTCAAGACATGTCTTTAGTTGCGAGTACGTGTTAAAACTATTTATTTATTAAAATGACTAATTCACATAAGTTTAAGTTCGGTCGTGACCCACCTTTATGGACCGCGAGGGGTGCCTAACACCTTCTTCTCAAGGTTATTTCGAGCCCTTAATCTAATTTCTGGTAATGCAAACCAGTCCATGAGTTAATTGCTCAAGGTGCCTTAACTAACTATAATTCATTGGATGGCGACTCTTCAAATACCCAAATCGCAAAAGGAAACGAGTTGTTCCCAATGATGTCAAAACTCGAACTCCCCGCGGAGGGAAAAAGAAAGCACAACACTGCCGATGGATGCACTAACACACCATATTCAAGGGGAGGTGCCATGATGTATGTTGTTCGATGATGATATAGTTTTGATTAATGAGACGCGAGGCGGGGTTAATGAGAGGCTGGAGGATTGGAGACAGACATTTAGGTCTAAAAGTTTCAAGTTGAGTAAGACTAAGACAGAATATCCGGAGTGTAAGTTCAGTGATACGTCTGGGGAAGGGGACATGGACATGAGGCTTGACTCACAAGTCATCCTTAAGAGAGGAAGTTTCAAGTACCTTAGGTCAATTATCCAGGAAGACGGGGAGATAGACGAGGATGTCACGCACCGTATAGGAGTGGGTGAATGAAAATTCATGTGTGAAAAGAAGGTACCACAGAACGTAAAAGCAAGTTCTATATAGCGGTGGCTAGATCAGCCATGCTGTATGGGGCTGAGTGTTAGGAAGCCAAGAATTCTCATACCCAGAAGATGAAAGTGGCAGAAATGAGAATGTTAAGATGGATATGCGAGCACACTAGACTAGATAAAATTAGGAATGAAGATATTCGGGAGAAGATGGCCATGGCTACCATGGATGACATGATACTGGAAGCGAGGCTTAAATGGTTTGGGCACGTGCAGAGGAGAAGCATATATACTCCGGTTAGGAGGTGTGAGCGGTTGGCACTGGCAGGTATGATGAGAGGTAGGGGGCGGCCTAAGAAGTATTGGGGTGAGGTGAACAGGCAGGACATGGCGCGACTTCAGATCTTCGAGGACATGGCTCTTGATAGGAAGGTGTGGAGGTCAAACATTAGGGTTGTAGGTTAGGAGGGAGTCAAGTGTTTTTCTACATTGTTCCGGGGTCGGGGCTAGGCTTTAATGGTTTGTCTTGGGTTGTTAGTGGTTTATGTAGTTTCCACACTATTTTCTATAGCATTATTACTAGTTATTGTTATTGTTTTTACATTATTTTTTGTTTCTTAGGATGCTGATATTACTTTTCTTGCTTCTGCTGCTATCATTGATTTATTATCTATTGTTTATTTTCTTCTCCCTGAGTTGAGGTTCTTTCGGAGCCTGTTTCTATCCCCCTTTTCGGAGGAATTGGGAGCTTTTTCAATTAAAGTGATACTATTTGAAATGGGACTATTTGCTTAATTTAGAATCACCACTTGGAATAATTATTATGGTATCCCAAGTTACCGGTTTACTTTAAAAATCTGAAATTAAGAAAATTTAGCTTTGTTTAAAAGTACGCAAAATTAAAAAATGGGGTAAGGAATTCTGTTAAGCCAGAAGAAGGTGTTAGGCATTTCCCAGTTTCGTGGTTTTAACACGGTCGCTTTTAATCATACCTGGCTTAAATTGTTTAATTACTCATTTTAGAACCTATGTACATTTTTATCTTTTACCGGTTTTTAATTATGGCATTTATGGATTTGATCTTTGAAATGGATTACATGTGTGTAAATCAGTTTTATTTGAGGCGCTAAAATCATGTCATGCGTACGTGTATATAATTAATCACACTTTATTAATATTAATATTAAAATTATTTGGCCAAAGTCGCGCGACTACGTACTTTAATTATTTTGGGAAAAATCATATATTACGTCATGCGAATGTGTACATAATCACGATAATAAATTAGAGTGTGCCTAAAGCATTTTATGATGTTCATGAATTAATTAAGTTTCTAAGTCCCCCCCCCCCCCCAAATTGGAGATTGCGTTCGTAAGGATTACAGAATAAGGGTCATTATTCAAATCTAGTAATGAGCTAGGTGGATTCATACTTTTGCAAAGTTAAGAAGACAAATATATTTTCAGTCTATATTGATTTTAGAAGTTGCAAAGCTAAATCAGAGGGAAAGAAGAACGTTTTTATTTAGAAACAAATTGAGTCCAAAATTCAAGCATTTTAAAAATTGCATAGCAATGTTGTTTGGGCAGTTGCTGACAGCATTGTGCCTAAATGGTTGGCCCAATTGCACTACGTGCATGCTTTTATTGGGCACACCTGAAGTCCTTAGCCACTAAAACCATCTCAACTGGGCCAAATCATTACCAGACCCAGAATGAACATGAAAATACATGCAAAGTTTGATTCTGCAGAACTTACATTCACAAATTTAAACTACACTGAAAAAAAATGTTATTACAGGACCAGCGCCGAATGACTTAACATAAAAATTATCAATGTTATAGGAAAATTACTAAATTCTCGAGTAGATCACTATCCAACTCAGAATTAACTACTAACACAAACAATCTCCTTTCAAGTGTGTTTAGAAACTTTTAGATTTGTTTAAACCAAATTGAACACTAGATTAATTACAACTCAATGAGAATTTCAGTGATTATTTGGAAACAAAGTAAGTCAAGTAACTTCCACACAGGCCTAGGTTAATTTCATCAAAATAAGTTAAAATTAAGTCAAATTAGCAAGTAGCATGGCAGAATATTATGAATACACGAACACACATCTACTACATGTTTATATCATTTCCGTATCAGAAAAACAATCACACAACTTAAAAGGTATATTCATACATATTAAGCACAGAAACCAGCACACTATGATATCAGTTCCAAACAAACAATAAAGCAATTGCAATTATATTAAATATTTTATTAATTCAAAGTAAGATTACATTCTGGGAGATCAGTCAGTACCTTAGCAACAGCAAAGCAAAAAGAAAATAAGCCTCTGATTTTGAGAAGTGCAGCTAGAAATAGAGTCAGCTACAGCTCGATAAAACAGTAGCAAACAAGCAGAGAATGTAGCTCAACCAAACCTTGAACCCAGAACTTGAAAAAATGGCTATTTGATAATGAAGCAAACTATGAAGCCTTTAATTACTTTTTGTTTTTGAATCTCAAAGTTGGTTTTTTAGAAATTTTCTTCTCTAAAAATGAAATGAGAGACAGTGGATTTTCAGAGGTGGGGGAGATGAGTTTTGGGAGGGGTCTCTAGGAGTTCGGGGGGATGTTTTGAGACAATTATATGGGATGGGGGTGATCAGTTCCAAGCAGTTAGATTAGAAGGATTGGAGAGTGGAGTTTTAAGGGATCAAAACGGGGTCATTTTAGGTTAAGGGTGTGAACTGAACCAGTTAGGGAGATGGGCTGGGGCGGATTTGCATAATTGGGCCATTGAAATTGCTTTTGGCCCAATTTTGACTAAGACCAATAGACTTCCTATTTCTTTTTTTTTTGTTTTCTTTGATTTTAAACTCTACAAAATTAATTTAAAATCCTAATTAAATCCTAACTAATTTTGTATTTCTAATTTACAAAATTAACCTACTTACTATTTTTTTAAATATTTTAAATAATTACTGACTTAGCACTAATTAAAGGAAATTATGAATTTAAAAGTAAAATCTAAATGTAGGAAAAATGACCATTGTATTTTTATGATTTTCATTTAATAATACGATTAATATAAGATTAAATTCTAAAAATACAAATAAAAACCTAAAATGCTATGCAATGAAGATTTGGATATTTTTATGTTTTCTAGGGAGTGAAGACCCTATGTTAAAAAATCAACTAGGGAGTGGAGACCCTATGTTGGAAAAGCGACCAGGGAGTGGAGATCCTATATCTAAAACAACTTCAACTAGGGAGTAGAGACCCTATATTGGAAAAGCGACTAGGGAGTGGAGACCCTATGTCTAAATCAAAATTAACTAGGGAGTGGAGACCCCGTGTCTAACACAACTCCAACTAGGGAGTGGAGACCCTATGTTGAAAAACGACTGGGGAGTAGAGACCCCATGTATAAAATAAAATCAAATAGGGAGTGGAGACCCTATGTTGGAAAAGCGACTAGGGAGTGGAGAGCTAATGTCTAAAACAAAATCAACTAGGGAGTGGAGACCCTATGTTGGAAAAGAGACTAGGGAATGGAGCCCCTATGTCTAAAACAACTTCAACTAGGGAATGGAGACCCTATGTAGAAAAAACGACTAGGGAGTGGAGATCCTATGTTGAAAAAATGACTAGGGAGAAGGGGCCCTATGTCTAAAATAAAATCAACCAGGGAGTGGATACCATAGGGGCATAAAAATAAAGTCAACTAGGGAGTGGAGACCATATGTTGGAAAATACAGCTAGGGATTGGAGACCCTATTGATAACTAGGGATTCTAGTCTATTTTATACTCCTTTTTGCTTGAGTTTTAGATTAAAGGTGTATACAAGTAATCCTGAATGATTACATATTGTGCTTGCTTGCAATGTTTGGTCAAAAAAGTGATAAAGAAGTCAAAACTAGCTCAAGAAGGAGTGAAACTAGCACAAGTGCCAAGAACAAGTCAAAGCACTGTTGCAACAGTAAATCCATTGTGGCTGCAAAAGACCCATCGCGACTGCGGTCCGCAGTGGCAAAGATCAGAGGAGATGCAATCCTGGAGTTTCAAGCAATGCGACCCGCGGTAGATTCTTTGTGGTCGTAGTAGCCCCATCGCGGTCGTAGTCTATTTGTTGCGGTCCGCGGAGAAGGGATTCAGAGTGCTAGGATTTTGGAAGTTTCAAGACACCATTGACCATAGTGCATTTTGTGTGGTAGAGGTGAAGCCATCGCAGACGCAATCCATTTATTGCTGTCTGCGGTGGCTAGATTTAGAGAATAAATTTTTAAGCTAAAAAGCCTCACCGCGACCGCAGTCCATTTCCCGCAATCTGCGGTACCTCCCTTAGGAGTATTTTTGTCCAAAAAATTCGACCTTGTTTCAATACATCTTTTTCAGATTTTTAGGGCATCTTATCTGTAGCTGAGCACGTGAAGGCCGTTTTAACCTATTTTAAGTAAATTTGTAGCTAGTTCAACACTAAATCTTCGAATCTTAGCTTATAATTATATTTATGGGTTATTCTTTATCTAAATATCTGATTTCTTCCATTATTATAAGTAGGTAGCTAGACCCATTAGCTAGGGTTGTGGCTCAACCCTAGTGTGGGTATTTGATGGGTCTCTTATTTTAGGGCTTAGATGTTTATGGGTGTTTGATATTTGCCCTGATTTGTGTTTTACATGTTGAATTAGTGGTTGCAAATACTAATTTATGCCTTATTGACTTGGGCTCTTCTTGAGAAAGAGAGCTTAAGTCTAGGAAAATCAGGCCAACAAGGAATTGGGGCATATTCAAGAGATTTATAGCCCCAATTAAAGTGTTAAACCTAGAGATAGTAATACCCGACTTGAGCCTATATTGCTTGCACAATTTTGACACCCAGTTGGTCTTGAGAAAGCCAATTAGAACAAAGTCACTCAAGCTACCTAGAGGCATAGAGTGAGTAATGTCGTGCATTGGCTATACCACACTCTCCAAACATAATAACTTTGTCTTAGGCTTTAGAACCCGTCAAGTATTCACGTAGGGGAAAGTCACTTCCCGAGTACCTCTCCATAAATTAAGAAAACCTCAGAAAAAGATATTATACTTAGCTTAATTTCAGCATCGTTAGTGATAATCAAGATTAGTGAACCATCAACTCATGTTTAGAAGTGTAAACAATTACTTTGCATGTTACTAGTATAGATAGGAACTCAATTTCCAATCAATCTAGCTCCATTTGGATTCGATCCCGACCTTCTCGGGTAAAAGCTCATCGACCGCTCTTGCCACTTTGTAGTGGTGTAGGGTTAGACTCGATCACTTTTTGGCGCCGTTAACGGGGAGCTAAACGGTTTTTGGCTATCTATCTATCTATTTTTGTGTTTAGTTTTTATTTCCTTCTTGTTTACTTACTTGGGTGAATTATCAATTCAGGTACTAAAATATGGCAAACAATGCACCTCTTGGAGATATTCCACCGGGGGGGAGGTAGATGACAATGGAGAGGATGTTGTACCTCTAGTACCTCAAGGACAAAGGAGAGGCCGACAGGTCAATGATAATTATATTCTAGACCTTCCCCTACCACGTCCAAGAGCTGTACCTCAAGTGCTTCCAAACCAGGGCTACACCAGTGCAATTGTCCCACCCTAGATCCGGGCGGGCAATTTTCAAAGTACCAACGTGATGTTGAAATTGTTGGAGCAGCGAGGGTATTTCACGAGTGTTGCCCATCAAAATGCTTACAAGCACCTTAAAGGATTTGTTGATACCTGTTGGGGGAGCAAGCAAACGAATGTGTCCGAGGATGCCCTACGATTGAGATTATTCCCTTTTCACTCTTCGAGGGAAAGCATAGGATTGGCTGGAGAGACTTCCCAACCACACCATCCATATATGGGATGAGTTGGCAGATAAATTCATTGCAATTTTTTTCTTATCGGGCCACATGGCAACCTTGAGGGATGAAATCTTAGCTTTCAAACAAGAGCCCAATGAACCACTGCATGAGATATGGGAGAGACACCGGACTATGGTAAATGAATTCCCAAATAATGATATGATTGAGGCAATGATACAACAGACATTTTACCAAGGCAATAACAAAACAAATTAATGTATAGTGAACCAACTCGCCAGTTGGATGATATGGCTGACATGTCCTCCGCTTGGAAAAGTAGAGCCAATGTGTCACAGGGTGACCCCACAGTCATTTACTTGCACAAAGAGCTCCATGATCATGGGCAGGCAATAGCAGAACTGACAACAACAATAAACCAGCTAGCAAAGGCACAATTACAGAAGGTTCAAACTCCATGACAAGTAAATGTGATGTAGGGTGTCAACATATTAGTGAACAAGAGAAAACAAAGAGAGCAACAAAACCAAGAGAGCTCGGATCAATATGACCAATATAGTGGTGGGTTCCAAAATGAAGGGTATGATTAGCAGAATGAAGAAGTGCAATACGTGAATAACTATCAGGGCCAAAGGGGAAATTCTTCTGACCAACAACAACAATGGAGATCCTAAGGCAATTGGGGAAATCAACAACAACAAGGGAATAATAATTGGGGGAACAACAACCAAAATTCAACTTGGGGCAACCAGAACAATCAGGGTAATTGGAGTGGCAACAACAACAACTAGGGTGGAAATAACAATCAGGGTGGTTGGAACAATAGCAACCAAGGAAATCGGGGGCAAGGCTTTTAAAGTCCCCCAATGTATCAATAACTGAACAATCCACCCTTATTTCCATCCCAAGGTCCTAGTTCTTCTAACAATGAAATGGGGAGAATTGAAATGATGTTTGAATATGTGATGAAAAAGAATGCTAACTCTAATGACCAGTTGGCATCCCATAATAATTCAATTAGAAACTTGGAGGTTCAATTAGGACAAATCTCACATTCCTTGAATACTCGCCATAAGGGGGCTCTACCTAGTGATACGGTAGTTAACCCGAAGGGTGGGAACAATACCGGGCATACAATGGCGGTAACTATAAGAAGTGGACGAGGCGGTGATATGAATGCCTCCAAATAAAAATAGATTTTGAGTGATGAAGTTGACTTGTAAGAGGATGATATCCCTTTGGTGGTTGAGAATGTGACTGATGAGAACTTGAATGAGGAAGTGAGGATTAATATCCAAGATAACGAGGTGGAAACTCAGAATGATGTGAACCTGTCTAGGGAAAACGTAATAGACATGACGAAAATGGTTGTGCCTAAAGCCAAGGCACCTTTTGACAAGGCCACATCCACCTTATCCTCAAAGGCTCACAAAGCAGAAAAATGAGAACCAGTTTAAGAAATTTATTGACATGATGAAGAGCTTATCAATTAATATGCCTTTAGTGGAGGCTCTAGAACAAATGCGGGGTTACACCAAATTCGTGAAAGACTTGGCGACAAAGAAAGGATCTATGGATTTTTAAACTATCAAGATGACCTACCAAGTTAGTGCAATAGTGCACTCGATGGCTCCGAAGCTAAAAGATCCCGGCGCTTTCACCATTCCTTGCACCACTAGGAGTGCAAACTTTGCAAAAGCTCTATATGATTTGGGGGCAAGTATAAACTTGATGCCTTACTCCATTTTCGAGACTTTGGGTATTGGGCAACTGAGGCCGGCTTCCATGAGATTGCAAATGGCGGATAGAGCAATGAAGAGGCCATTGGGGATAATTAATGATGTTCTTGTCTGGGTGGACAAATTTATCTTGCCGGCGGATTTTGTGATTCTCGACTGTGAGGTCAATTATGAGGTGCTTATAATCTTGGGAAGACCTTAACTTGCAACTAGGAAGGCTTTAGTTGATGTGGAAGCAGGGGAACTTACCTTCCGGGTGGGTGATGAAAAGGTGATCTTTCATGTGTGCAAACCAATGAAGCAACTAAATAGCCATTAGGATGTTACTTTTGAGCTGGCATTGAAGTAGTATCACATTGTAGTTCGACTGATGTCGAACTTGTATTTTTGTTGATGGCCTTAGCCATTGGGATGTTACTTTTGAGCTAGCATAGAAGTAATATCCGGTCATGAGGGTGGTGCTCTATTTTATTTGCTGGAGTATCGTGGATGCTAGTTTCATTCATACAGAGATTTGATCATATTCTTGTTGACTTTGTACATACAATGGAGGTTACATACAACGGATATTTGGTTATCTATGCCCAGTCCCTTCATTACTCGGCCTGGAGATCATGTCAACGAACAAGGTAATTAATAACACTTTGGACCTCGATACGTCTCCCTGCCGCCTCATTAAAACCCTCACCGGGAAAACCCGATTGGGACAAAACCCGGGTGAGGGAAAAAGAGTACAACTTAGGCGGCGCCTCTTTTCAGTAGAGGAAGTATTTGAGATGGGCGATATTCCAATTGTTTTGGAGTAGTTTTCTTTCCATTGTCTCTAGCTAGAATGCTCCTTTATTTGTTGTTGTCGTGATTTTGTATGGCCCGTCCCTGTTTGTTCCCAATTTTCCCTCATTAGGGTCTTTTGCTGCTTGTGCTTTAGCTTTGAGAACATAGTCTTCGACCTTGAGTGGTTATTTTTGACTTTCTTGTTATAGTACATTTCTGCTTGTCGCTTCTCGGCTACCATTCTTACGTGAGCCATATCTTTTTGCTCTTCGACTTTATCTAGGTCTTGTAACCTGCTTTCATCGTTACTTGGTCCACTCTCATTGAAGTATCTCAAGATGGATTCTCTAACTTCGACGGGTATAACCGCGTCAGTCCCGTAGAATAATGAATATGGCGTCTTACATGTGCTAGTTTTTGGCATAGTGTGGTATGCCCACAGCACTTCTAACAGCAGTTCAGGTTATAGCCCTTTGGCATCTTCGATCTTCTTTTTCAATATATTCAATATCGTTTTATTGGAGGATTCGGCTTGGCCGTTGCTAGCGGGATGGTATGGTGTGGAGAGTATTCGCTTGATGTGCCATTTCTCAAAAAACTCGGTTGTTTTATTTCTGACGAATTGAGGTCTGTTGTCACAGCTGATTTCTTTGGGAATGCCGAAGTTGCATATTATATTTTTCCATATGAACACGTTAACCTCTTCCTCATGTATTTGAGTGTATGCACCAGCTTCCACTCACTTAAAAAAATAATCAGTTAAAAAAAAAGGAAATGTATTTTACCTTGCCCTGCTGGAAGGGGTCCGACAATATCCATCCCCCACTTTATGAATGGCCATGGCAATGTGATGGAATGTCGGAGTTCTCCTGCTTGGTGTATAATAGGGGCATATTTTTGGCACTGCTTACATTTCCTGACGTAATTTGTGGCTTCCTTTTTCATGGTGGGCCAGTACTATCCTGCGCATATGAGGCATCTGACGAGGGTATGGTTTCTCGTATAGGCATCGCAGTGCCTCTTGTACTTTTTCTAGTACCTGCCTTATTTGATTTGGCCCAAGACATTTGGCCAGGGGGCCGACGAACATCCTTTTTAAAGATCACAATTTATGAGGTTGTATCTAGCCGCCTATATTCGGAGCTTTTTGGCCAGGGAGACGACGAACGTCCAAGAATCCATTCAAGATTAGGATTTCTTTTCCTTAAAGATTGGGATTTCTTATGTTTTGTTTCCTAGGAATTTAATTTTTGTTTTAGTAGGTTATATTTGTAGTTCTAGTCAAACTAGGATTGTTAGTTGGTATCCCATTCCTACTAGAATTCTTTTTCCTATTTTAGTTAGGATATGTTTTCTTAGCCTTATTCTTATTCTAGTTTAATTAGTATTAGTTTTTCTTAACCTTATTAATTTTACTCATTGTAAGGCCTATATAAAGGGCTCAATATAGGCCGTAGCGGGCCGGTCCAACCCAAATAGCCCGTGAGTCCGGGACCGACAGGCGGGCCTGGGCCGGTTCAACCGGGCCAAATGGGCCCCAACGGCTATTTTTTTTTTAAAAAAAATTTAAATGACCAACGGTCAGATTTTTAAAATCTAGCCGTTGGCCTTCAATTTCCAACCGTTTGGGACTTAAAAAAAATAGCCATTTGGCCCCCAAACTTTGTTTTAACCCCAAACTTTATATAATTATATTTTTTCCCAATTTTTAACTATAAACACCCCCTCATTCTTTCATTTTTACTCACAAATTCATCAATCTCTATCTAATTTTCTTCTATAATTGCTTACTTTATTATTGCAATTTCGTGAAAAATTGTGAAGTTGATGAATTGAAGTCTTCAATGATATTCAATTTTCAAGAAGTTATTCGTCAATTCGGTAAACTCGTTCCAACTCTTAAGTTTTAATAATATAGTTTTGTTTGTTTTAGTTTGTATAATTATAATTAATATGGCCTTTTCTTTGAAAAAATATTTGGTGGTAAGGGAAAATCTAAAATTGGTGAATCTAGTCGCCAAGCTACTACCCCTCCCCCGGCTCCCTGACCCAGACCTATTACCTGTCCTCCTCCACCTATTATTCTTGATAGTGATAACCCTTACTTTCAATTTTTCGATAGTCAATTTTGCCATGATGTTGCACCAGGTCAACAATTAAATGAAGAAATTATAAATGCTCTTTATCCTAATCAAACTATCTTTGAAAATGATGGGGAAAATGAAACGCAACCGGATTTAGATGATACACCTACTAGTCCTGTTAGTAACCCAACTGATGCCCTACCTGACCTACCTGTAGTAACCCCTACTTTTAATAGACAACCTACTAAACACCCCAAAACATAACTTGTTTGGCACTTTTTTACTCAACTACGA
Organism: Nicotiana glauca; assembly: GCA_026770625.1. Classification (NCBI taxonomy): domain Eukaryota; kingdom Viridiplantae; phylum Streptophyta; class Magnoliopsida; order Solanales; family Solanaceae; genus Nicotiana; species Nicotiana glauca. The sequence continues at coordinate 17,856 of MU726180.1, read as the reverse complement.
GAACAAAATAAGGCTAAGTGTAAAACTGTGATGACCCGGCCTGTTGTTACGTGAGTTACTGCCTCGTTTCCCCCATATTATGTTGCTCTATGTTTCAATATCAGTATTTGAATGAATCGGATAGAATTGAATTGGTTTTAGTTGGAAATGAGGCACTTAGCCTCTTAGAAGGAAGCTTGTTTTGGAAAAGTCAACCGGAAGTTGACTATATAGTTAGAAGGCTCGGATGTGAACTTCGGTGATTTGGTTAGCTTCGGGGGATGATTTGTTACTTAGGAGTGCGATCGGAATTGAATTTGGAGGTCCGGTGTAGAATTAGGTTTGAATTGGCGAAGTTGGAATTTTGGCGAATTCCAGGTGATAGGTGAGATTTTGATCTGAGGGTCGGAATGTAGTTCCGAGAGTTGCAGTAGCTTTGTTAGGTGATTTTGGATATGTCTGCAAATTTTCAGGTCATTCGGACATCGTTTGGTCGGGTTTTTGATCGAATATGCAATTCGAAAGTTTTTAAGAAATTTAGGCTTTGATTTGATCATAAGTGAGGATTTTGATATTAACATTAGCGTTTTGATGATTCGAGCAAGTTTGAATGTAGTATTAGATCATGTATGTGCTTTTGGTTGAGGTCCTGGGGGCCTCGGGGTGAATTCGGATGATTAAACGGAAATTGGAAGCTTGGTGTTGCAGCAGATCCTTAAGCCTTCTATTGTTTCCGCATCTGCGGAAAAGGAGCCGCTTAAGCAGTTCCACAGATGCGGTGGGAGAGCCGCAGAAGCGGCCAAGGGGAGCCCAAGAGGATTCCGCAAAAGCGGAAGTCTGGTCGCGTTAGCGGGTCCGCAAAAGCAGAGAAATCACCGCAGAAGCGGAAGATGGGGAACCGCAGAAGCGGATGCCTGATCGCATAAGCGATTTCTGGGGAGTTTAATGAGAACCGCATAAGCGGTCGAATGGACGTAGAAGCGATCCCGCGTAAGCGGTATCGGGACCGCAGAAGCGAAAAATGCCGAGGGTTTAATGAAACAGTGTTATCGAAATTTCAGAAGTTAGAAAAACATTTTAGACTTCGGGAAGAGATGATTTTAGGCAATTTGGAGAGGATTCGAAGGGGATTCCATCAGGTATGAATTTATAGCCTCTAATTATGTTGTTATGGTGTAAAAACAAGGATTAGACACTGAAAATTCAAGGATTTAAGGGTTAAAAATGGTGGTTAGGGCTTGAAACCTAAGAAAGTGTAAACTTGGAATTTGAGGGGCCAAATGTACTCCGATTTTGATAAATTTGATATGTATAGACTCGTGGCGAGACGAGGAATCCAGTGATATAAATTTTGGAATTTTTCGAGAAGTGGGCCCGGGGCTTGGGTTTTGCCAACTTCGTGTTTTTGAGTATTTTTTGAGTAATTTCAATTGAGTAATGTTTCATTAGCCTATTGTAATGTATTCGTTGTGGTTTTGACTAGATTCGACGCGCGAGGAGGCGGATTCAAGAGGAAAAGGCATGGTGGTCTAGTTTTTGGGGCCGGCTTGAGGTGAGTAATAGATGTAGATGATGACCTGAGGGTTTGAAACCCCAGTATATCACACTGTGACGCTATATTGAGGCGAGACACGTACTCTACGGTGAGTACGGGGTCGTTTGTGAATGGAGGACTATGGCTTAGTCCATCCGAGTGTTGTTCATAATGTGCATTGACTAGAAATTGATTGGTAAACATCCTACTTGGATTGCTATGAGCATATTTGGGCTGCGTGCAGATTATTAGGACCCCGTAGGGATTATTATCACTGTTTCCATGATGTATAGCATGTTTTCATGATGTCAGTACTGAGTTAAATATTTTCTCGAAATAGATAGTAAAATTCTAAGGTTTTAACCACCTAATAATAATTCCTGATAATTGGAACTGAAAATAGTAACCTTGATTGTGCCTGTGTGGCCTGCATGCGTATTATTGGACTGATTGTGGATCGGGCTGTACGCCGCAGCGAATGCTACGATGATATTGCGCTTGGGCTGTAGGAGCCCCTCCGGAGTGTGAACCCCCACAGTGAGTGCGGGTACCCAAATGGATCAGGTTGTACGCCGCAACGGTCATGTGCATTGCATTGCATTCATACATCTATACCTGCCTGTGATATCTGTCATTAATTGTTGTTATTACATTGTTAAATGTGTAGGAGTATTGGTTATAGCTTTGCATTGTTGTATCTCGGGATTTCTTACTTTCAGTCATTATATATGTCTATTACCACTGAGTTGGAAGTACTCACTTTACTCCCTGCACCATGTGTGCAGATCCAGGTATCCCGGGAGTTTAGCTGAGCTTTTGCTGACTTCAAAGTTTGTCTGGAGTTGTCGAGGTAGCTGCCTGACGTCCGCAGGACCTGACTCCTCCCATATCTCTTTTGTTATCTTTCTGCAGTTTTGAGACTATGTATTATTGGAGTCTTATTACACTGTATTGTTAGAGGCTCTAGACTCAT